>JAQBSW010001469.1:0-133068 GCA_029291075.1 Eudiplozoon nipponicum | reverse complement strand
TAGGGAAGACGAACAAGGGCCCGTTGGCTCTTAAGTGCCAATGAATTATTATTTTCAACAGCAAGAATAACACACTGCTTCCAAAATTTGAAATTTTCCTTTAGGGAAGACGAACACCACAAATTCACGAATATATACCCAACAGAAAAACAGGATCAGGGTAAAGAAAACGCAAATGTTAGTCGATTTATCCCAAACAAATGAAGAAAGTCAATTTATTTATACCCAAAAAAAAATCAGATAAATAATCAATATCCTGGCGCGGTCGCCAATTTTGTAAACGCCCCGGCTTCAAGTAAATGCCGTACGACGTTACAAACTCGGTTAAGGTGCTCTGAATAGAGATTAGTTACTGATATGGGGGCCCTTAAGAGGGCCTTGGCGGCGTTCGCGTAAGTTATATATATGTAAGTTGACGTTCTGTTCCTTGGGTGGACTCTGGTTGTGGTTCCTGCTGTTGTTATCATGTGTGTTGAAGTTCTGCATTAATTGGCTCGTCTTGCTGGCTGAAGTGCAACACGGTGAGTCACGAATGTTGCCAATTGTTGGTGAAACAAATCAATATCCAGCGTAGGTATTGACAGCCGACAGCACGCACATGTGTAACACGAGGCAGAACGTAGATACGACCAACTGATTGCATGGTAAATTACCGTGCTTAAATAGCATGCAATATGTGTACTTGCATACTATTGGTTAAACGTGGTTAAACGTGGTTAAACGGCAATTTGCTTTTTTCTCATTGGTGCAACGTAAATAAATTTGAATTTAATTTACGCAATATGTCGGCGATTGATTTGTGTCGTTACAACCTTAACCGAGTTTGTAACGTCGTACGGCATTTACTTGAAGCCGGGGCGTTTACAGTTGCACGTCATTAGTCAATGGCTACTTTGCATCCTTTAGTTGATTAAATTTTGTGAAATTTGAATTCGATTTTAGTAATATGCCTGCAAAATAATCTGAGCCGTTACATAGTTATTTTTTGTTTAAAGTATCGATTTAGTGTGTGCTTTCTAAAATTTATGGTTCGTACAACATTGCATATAAAAATAAAAACACAATTTTATAAAATTGTTCTTTTATTTAAAAATGCGTTTTTTCCTAAACTAATACTATCTATAACTTTTATTATAAATTATCAAAAAAATAATTGACCAAATAATAATTAATATTTTAGATTTGTTTTATTTTATTCTATTTATCTAACCTACATTTTTAATATGCCTATTATTCCATAAAGTCATATATGCGAGAAGTCCAGGAATCACAGGATAATAGCAAAGCCATTAATAACTGTAAAGATGGCGCTAGATTTGTCACAAATCAAAGCATCTTTTAATAATACTAGCAATGAATTATTCCGTCAAGATATTGGCGAAATTTTTATACCTGCAGATGTTATTGTGATTCCGGGTACAAATTTAATAAAGTTTAATGTTGTTAAATCAGGTTAGTCTTTGATTCCGTAAACGCATTCATTATTCATATATGTGCTTTTGTAGCCATTTTTTATTTATAGCATGAGCTATGAAACCCTTTATTTTCTAATTTTTATATTTACACCTAATTTATTGTTCCCTAGAATAATTAGTCCTGTTTTATTCATTGCTCGAGGCATTTCTACATTTGGTGTGGATTAGGTTTTCTTGTACAAATATATTTCCGTGATCTAATGGACGCTTCGGTTACCATATCCCTGATTATAAAATTACTGCTAGTTTACTCTCTCAGTCTAGAACAACTTCATTGGTCCTTAATATTTGTCTGGCCTTTTTGTTATCTTTCTTTCTCAAGCTTGTTCTCATAAGAGTTACTCTGTGTCATCACCCTTGTAGCTTGTTGCTTAGGTGTATAAAAATAATGTTTTTAAGTAGAGTTAGGCAGCTGCTGGTCGCTGTAATATTTGTATTTGGTTGTGTATATAAAATTTCTTAAAACAAGTAAAGAGGATCTGTATTACCTGTAGTTCTTAAGCAAGATCCTTCCCATAAACTATACTGGTAAAATATTATATTACGTTATTGAGGAAAAATTATGTAAGGATCAATAATTTATGTGAGCTTCGCTTAATCATTACAAGCCTGCTCATCAACTGCATTATTGCCATCGGTATCTTTGGGGTAGATATTTTCTCGAAATCCGGTTTCTTCACTGGTCTTGCTCGCCAAGCTCTTCATTCACTCAAGAGAACTGGAATGCAGTAATTCATTTCACACACACTACCATTTCGCTCAATAAATGGTATTTTCAGTGATTTGCTTGATTTTAAATGGCCATTTGTTTAATGATGTCCAACTACTTTGTTTTCGTATATCATTTTCACGGAGGGCCAGATTTAATTTGGAGAACGCAGTATTTAGACTTGACACTTCCATTCTTGGTCGGCGTTAAGCGACGCATTATCTCTATGTGCTCTTAAAAGCGGGTCTACTGGATTCATAATCCAACTGAGACACTGGAGTTTCTATAACCAAGTCTTCAAGTAACCTTATTAGCTCTTCGTATGCAAGCTAGACTATGGATATTCCTAGCTCTGCCCTATACAAATTGTGCATTGCCATTAAAAATTTAGGTTAATCATGCACCAAACAGGATCCATTTATACGCTTTAACGCTGATTTCATTATGTATAAGGTGTTGCGAACCTAGTAACAAATTAGTTCAGTTGTGACCAGAAGGATAAACCGAAGGCAGCATGAACGGAATGTATAATCTCATGCACATTCGTTTCGTGCTTACTGGCGACTTATCAGTAGGAGCCAGTATTACGCCCTTTAACCACTATATATTTTGGCGAGTAATGTGGGAAAATAAGACGCTACTGGGTGTAATATCGGTTCCTACTTATGAGTCGCCAGTAAGCACGAAAGGAATATGCGCAAAACTAATACATAATTGCATATATATTAGTTCTCCGATGATTTACTTTCCGGCTGCAGTCTTTTCACCATTTAATTTGTTTTAGGATTGTACGCACTCGTATACTGTACTTCAATTCTCTTGATATTTAACGGTCGGGTAAAAATCTGTAATATGAATTTGCTACCACGACCACTCGTAACCATTACCGGTACTCATGATGTGACACCGTATAATGCAGAAAAATTATGAGGATTTCTTTGAAAGGCATATCCTTCAGAATAGGTACCGCAAGCTGAAGAATCAATATGTCTACTATTATATGTAAGCCCTTTTGATCATCGACTTCAGGCATTTTGGAATTGTCAATGTGCACATACATAAACCTAAAAGCAGGTATTTCTCTATTTATCACCTTTTTATTTACATATCCTCATGCGCAACTTCCAATGCTCGTAGAACTTTAGACAGTATGCTATACATATGTGGCATGATTAACCTCCTTTTAGGCTCGCTTGGAATCGGCCCTATCTTGTACAGCTGATGAATTATCCTGATTCGTTATTCCATGGTCACATCAACTCTAAGCTAGCTCATAGACATTTTACAAAGCATTATCTCCAACTGCATTGCGTGCATACGCCAACTATGCCGCGAATGGATCCACCATTTGAGCTACCAATAATTGTCCGATTAAATCATCTGCTGATTCAACAGAGTGGACAAATGGTAATTGTCGGACTAACTCTATATCTTGATATAAAAACTTGGCCCATTAAGTACATACACTTGTCAGAAAAAACTAAGAATTGGATAGTGTAGAAAAGAAAATTCATCCAATCGACCGGTTTCGATCTTATTGGGAACTCATCACGTACTGGCAAGAATTTGCCGCGGATATGGCCAGAACCTGGGCACGTCTATTTCGGAATCTACTACTACAACTACTGAGCCACGCTGCCGTATACTACACACATTTTTCAGTTATATACTAGCTAATGTTACTCCATTAGTCTTTATTCTTTTAGGTTGAACTTATATGTTATTCATTTAGACACAAAGTTCCAACTAACCATCCACAATCTGTCATTATTGGAATTTTTGTATAAATGGATGTCATAAGAGCTCCATCTAAAAGAACAAAGACTAACGGAGTGACATTAGGTAGTATAAAACTGAAAAAATGTAGTGTGCGGCGGAATGGCTCAATGGTTAGAGCACCAGATTCCGAAGCAGATGTGCCAAGGCTCGAGCCCTGTCCACGACAAATTCTGGCAAGTAAGTGATGAGTTCCCAATAAGGATGAAACCAGTCTACTGGATGAATTGCCATTTCTACACTATCCAATTCTTAGCTTATACTGACAGGTGTATGTACTTAATTAGCCAGGTGTTTATAACAAGTTCGCAACATTGATTATAGTAATTGCAATCACTGCCTTCGAAAGCAATGTTCGTCTGATCTATATCCACTTCATTGGGTTAGCTGAGTGCATCCATCTTTACGTTTTTCTTCCAGGAAATGTTAGAGAACGAAGTTGAATTCCGCTGGGTTATCTATGTGCTCACCTTTCGAGAGTAATTTAGCCGTGTGGTTTTACTCAGTTAACTTACGGCCAGTTAGAATCTTTAATTGATGATCATTTAATTAGCGATCTACTTACAGCATTCCATCGTCATGTTGTTTTCGGATTTAGAAACAAAACAGCATAACTATACTTCTGTTTCTTTGTAGTTTCACGGCCCCTATTGCTACATCCGAAGCATCCGTCACTAGTTAAAATGGTTTAGCCCAGTCCACAAGTGTTAATTTGGCAATTTTGCTCAGCATTTACTTTCCTGAAATTTTCCTTGACTTCGCGATCATAAAGCTCCTGCTACACCCGGTATAGAACTGCGATAATAACTGATTATCCGCAGATATCTACGCGACTGGCGTACTGTTATTGGAACCATAACATTTGTAATAGTTTGGACATTGTCATCCAAGGGCTTAATTCTCTCTTGAGATTGTATGCCAAAGAAGCTTTACTATTGCGTAATCAATATTTCTCTTTGCAGGTTTAACTACAAATCCATATTTTAAAGCATAGCCATAACAGTTCCTAAACAAACACGGTATTCGTCATGATATTTACGCCCGATAATATTGTCGTTGGTGTACAACCTTTAAAATGAGTAGTTCTGAAGCACTTCTTTCAACAACTGTTGAAATACCTGTCGCGCTTATTTTCAGCCTAAGAGCCATTCGATGAAATTCGTGTGATTCACATTCTGAGAACAGAACTGAGGTGAGTGTTATTAGATATTTTTCCATCGGTATTTTATAATAGGCTATCCGAATATCTTATGTATAAATCTCACAACCCGTGGAAGAGTGCTCTGATTTGATAACAAGTATGAGTTCCCTTTCCTCACTTATTTCAATAGTGTATAGTTTTGATTAAACCTCCATTGTCGCGGTTTAGTTATGAAAACTACCGTTATTAAGAGCGCAAAATTGAATTGATTCCTTAAAAATACATTGTGCTTGCTTAGACAATGGCTACGTTCTGTAGGAGAAAGCGAATTGAACGCACAATATTGCTCCAGTCCCATCTTGATTCAGAACTCCAGTAACTATTCCTATATTCTCGTTCTTAGGATTCAAGGGCAAATTAAACTTCACTGGAAAATCTATATCAATTATTTTTTCTTTGACATCAGCTATTTGAAAGCTTTTCTTGAAGGACAACCTTTTTGTAATGTTATCGACAATTTATTGATCCACTTGACCTCTACTCTGAAAATTAGATATGAGCCAATCTATTTCTACCATATTTGATCGAACTACGCTCAATCTGTGCTTGTATCAATAAAAAATCGAATCAACGTATTTAGTCTTTAATGTGTAATTTATCGTTATTTCATTCAGCAACCTAGACAACCGCGGTAATAGCCTGCCCTTCTCTTAGAACTTTCCATTTTTCCATATTTGCCGTGTGCCCGGGGGGCCGTCGAAGATTACACGTTGATTGTCTCGAATCTGCTCCTGCAAATGTAGATTTTCTGAAATTTTCCATACTTCCTGCATAATTTATGCGTCCGCGGCCTCGGAATGTTTTTGTGGCTCTCGTTGACGGAACGCTGTTTAGTCCGTTGAATTTCTTCAGCCACCCTAAATCAAATGATTCAAAATACGATGAGTATGGCCCGTAATCTAGCTATTAATTCTTCCACAAATTCATTGTACCCTTCCTATGTGCAAAAACAAAAATAAATTTTATCAGATACAAGAAACATTTCTTTCTCATAATCTCCTCAAGTATCTACTAATGAACATATCTTTATATATAAATTGGAAAGCTACGCATAATTTTGAGTGGTTATATTTGTTAGAAAATTATAAGAATCAGAGGAATTGTCCAGGTTTGGTGGTGTAGACGCACTTTCGATCGATTCTTTTGATTGTCGGTTGCCAGGAATTTGCGAATCTTTGCCATCCTTCTTTTTTACGGCTAGTGTGAGTTGGCGTCTATTACAGAACCACACACGAATGGTATTGCGTGGCAAATTAAACTGATTTGCAAGTCGGTCCAACTCTGCTCCTATTGAAAATGCATAAAAATGAATATTATAGTTTACAAAATTGATATATACATTTTTTTGAAATGCGAGCTTTATTAAATATATTGTACCCTCCCCATGTGCAAAAATAAAAAGATTTTATCAGATACAAGAAACGCTTCTTTCTCATTATCTCCTCAAGTATCTACTAATGAACATATCTTTATATATAAATTGGAAGGCAAAACAAGATAGAAATATGTGAACATAGAGAGAGTGTGGAAAACGGAAACCAATCAATTGCGTGCGCCTCATCCAGTTCAAGCTCAATGCCTGTACATGCTTCTTCTGTTTGCATAAATCCGGCTTCAATTTGTTTATCCATAAGACTTCGTATGTTGCTCGCTCCCTTTTGTTATTGCATTTAGTAATTACTTTGAATGCTACGTCTGGAGAAAATACGTGCGATGTTTCGATGATGTGTTGCGCAATTGCAGACGTGTATTCACCATTTGATTTAAAACGCGTTTAATTTACAATGTTCTCTCATTCGAGTAATTAACCGTCTGGTCGATCGGCCTACGTATTATTTACGTGTGATTTAATACCGACTGATCGTGATAAACGTGTGCCTAACTTATCAAAATTGCCAATCGATCAGCTAACAATGAAGGCACTTTCGATGGGCAGAAATTATGGAATACATCCTTCTTATAAATACGATGTTGATTTTGATGCAGCATTTGATTTGCTAATTGAACAAACAGCTGACTTGGAACCTACCAGTATTGATTATAAAAAATTGGTTCAAGGCTACATTAGTTGATCAGGCTTCACATTTGAAATCGTCTAAATGCGCAGAACAGCATGCATTGACAAATCAACATCTAAATGCGCTTAGAGGTATCAGCAGAAATGCAGACATCAAAATACTACGCGCTGATAAAGGCAAGAGCGTAGTTATAATGGACAAGTCTGACTACATACAAAATGATGGAAAACGTGTTAAAGGACAATACAAAATTCACACGTCTAGACGATAAATCAGATAAAATAGACAAGGTGGAGCGCAAAGTAATAAATGAAATTAAGATTTTGACAGATGCCGGTTTTATTGATGAGGCCACTGCACAGAAGCTCAAGCCAGTTGGATCATCTACACCAATAATGTACGGATTACCAAAAACACACAAAAGAGGTTGTCCTATGAGGCCAATTTTATCAATGGTAAATTCTCCGTTTCATGCACTAGCTAAATGCTAATTCGTTTACTTAAACCATTACGTAAACTACTAGGTAATTATTCGGTTGCCGATTCGTTCGAGTTTGTAAACAGAATTCAAAATATAAATGCTAAAAACAAGATTATGGTATTATTATAATCAAGGTTGCGGTCTTGATATAAACACCTGACCCATTAATTACTTACATATGTCAGTATAAACTAAGAATTGTATATGTGTAGAAAAGGCAATTCATCCAGTAGACCGGTTTCGTCCTTATTGGGAACTCATCAAGTACTGGCCAGAATTTGCCGCGGACAGGATACGAAACCGGTCTGCTGAATGAATCTGCCTCTACTACACTATGCTTAGTTCGACATAATAGTCGTAATGGGCTATATACACCGGCTACCTGATTATAATATTGTTATCACCACCCGCGCAACCAATGTTCGTTTAAGATTATGGTATCTTTTGATGTTACGTCTTTGTTTACAAATGTTCCAATTGATGAAACCATTGACATTATAGTCAAAGCGGTAGAACACGACATATTACCATCGCCGGTGCCAGGTCACACTCTACGCAAGCTTATCTTATTATGCACGAAAGACGTACGGTTTCGTTTTAATGGAAGCATCTAAAAACAGACTGATGGTGTGGCAATGAGGAGCCCCTTATCTTCAGTGTTGGCTGAGATTTTTCTAGGGCATCTAGAGAACACATCATTAAAGAGTGATATAAGTAAATGTGCTCAATATATACGGTACGTGGATGATATATTTCTTGTCCTTAAGAACAGGTCGCAATCACGAACACTGCTTCAAAGTTTCAACAAAGCACATAAGAATATCGGCTTCACGTCAGAGCACGAGAAAGATGATCGTCTGCCTTTCCTAGATGTACTATTAAAGAAAGAAACTAATGGTAAATTAAACAGAACAATTTACCATAAACCAACATGGTCTGCACAGTATTTGCATTATTGCAGTTTTGTGCCGTTTCAATATTAATTATCAACAGTTCGTGGTTACTTTTCAAGAATTGACAGGTTGGTTGGTCAAGATTCAAAAGAAAATGAATATAATAAAGCAATTAACAATTTAATGTCTAATGGCTATCCAGGGGAATTAAACAGAAACAGACGTATTACGGTCCAGAAAAGAAAACAGTCTACCTAAACATCCCATTTATTGGGGGTTGCGGTATCCCGAATAGCACCAAAGAAAGTTGAAGCAGCATTAACACGCATATTTAATGAAGCTAAACTACGAGTGTTTTTTAGGGTAAGACACTTGCCTTTACCAGCAATCAAAGGGAAACAGCTGATAATGTCGATATCAAATATCATTTACCAGTATGTATGCGCAAATTGTCGATCAACTTACGTAGGCCGATCGACCAGACGGTTAATTCCTCGTATGAGAGAACATCGTAAGTTAAAAGCCTGTTTTAAATCAAATGGTGAATACACGTCTGCAATTGCGCAACACATCATCGAAACATCGAACGTATGTTCTCAAGACGTAGCATTCAAAGTAATTACTAAATGCAATAACAAAAGGGAGCGAGCCACATACGAAGCCTTATGGATAAACAAATTGAAGCCGGATTTATGCAAACAGAAGAAGCATGTACAGGCATTGAGCTTGAACTGGATGAGGCGCATGCAATTGATTGGTTTCCGTTTTCCACACTCTCTCTATGTTCACATATTTATATCTTGTTTTGCCTTCCAATTTATATATAAAGATATGTTCATTAGTAGATACTTGAGGAGATAGTTTGGCCGTCCGTCCTCTCCCGATATTTAAGATGTGTCATCTTCGCAGCACTTTCTTGCTAAAATCCCTATTGAACATCATTGACCTGAGGCTCATTGAACATTGTCCATTAAATATCTTACAAAATCAGTCAAGTTTTCATTTGATGTTGTTGGAGACACCATCTAGCTCAAGACAAGCAGATCAAGTTCGTCGAAAATCCTCTTTACTCTTATCAACAGTTGCATCCTTAGTCCATACCACATGGTTTCCCAGCCTGAAGGTATAAAGACTATTGTTATTATTGCTAGCATTGTGACTGGCATCTTCTCCATATTCTTCAAAGGCTGTATTCACGTCGTAAAACAGAGTCTCGATTATAAATTTACTAGGATATTCGTCGGGACTAGATTGATCTTTTAAATTGGTCTTCCAATTCTTGTCAACTTCCTCCCTTAGACGTAACCTCCCTAGACTCTCGGCCAGTTGCTCTGTTTCCTCACATTTATGGCTTATCGTCATGGTGTATTAAATAAATATCGGTACAGATAGGTTTATTTAAGTTAGTTACAGGGTGGCTCGTTGCCCCCACTGTTTTCTGTAGTATCCATAGATGATTTGATAAATCATTAACTCAAGAAACCTAGTCGAATTTACCTGTAGTAAAACAAAAGCGTTCTAATAAAATGTTATTAATAACTCATTGTGCAAAAATGAGAATGCTTTATTGAGAAAAATGGGGAATAATAAATAACACGAGCTACGCCCAATCGTGACACGTACTTGCGGATGCTAAACCATTGGCTGACTAGAAAAGCAAGCAAATGAAACTCTAAGCACTCTTAATGAGCACAGAGGAAAATTAAAAGTTGTAGCTTACTTTTTAAACACAACCTTTTTTGAAACATTCAGCGCAAGATTAAAAGTACTCCTTTTTAGTTATGATTATTCTTATTAAGTTCTTATTCTATTAATGGCCTTCGATTCGACCTAAGTTACATTGCGCTCTAAAAACATGACACTAACAGATTTAAGCGAATGTCATTTGCTTAAATCTGTTGGTGTCAACATTGCACTGTTTGTTTGATTAGAAGCCTGATGAAGATATTGGAATTGAGATACTGTAAAGTTCCCAGCCAACAAAGATTAGAATGTACTTCAATTCCAGTGGTCAGTATGAATGATGTGGAAGCCTTCGGAGTGAGAGGACGAATCAAAAAATTATGGACAGTACCTGAAGAGCTCCCAATATGGACGAAGCTAATCTACTGAATGAATTGCCACTTTTACATTATGCAATTCTAAGTTTATACTGACAAATTTATGCATGTAATAGAACTGGTATTTACATCAAAATTGCAACATTGATTTAAATAATAATTGGTATGAATGGTGTTGAAGCCTTCGGAGTGAGGAGTCGAATCAGCACCCAGCTACTCCGAATACGATCTCAATGCGTGCTTGGAAAATGGGATCAATCGGATCTTTGCTGAATTGGTAGTCCCAAACTCCCACCCACAAAAGAAAATCCTGGATACTCTAGATGTGATAATTGCACTGCGAAATTCAAAACAACAGAGTTTAAGAGATATTTTACTGTTTGTTTTTTCTTTAAAAGGTAAGTCTAGGAATAATATTTGTTGATAATTTAAGTATATATCGATATATTTTACCTTGTTTTTATTCGATAATAAACCATGCAGATGATGTTCTAAACCTATATTCGGTATTTATTATTATCATTTAAAATCTCGTGTACTTTTACTTTTAACGATGTAAGGGCACATTATATTAGCACACCTGTTAGCCAAATTTGTCGATGGGCAGTGGAAAGTTGGACGATTCCAGTTAACTGACGAAAAAGAAAGCAAAGAATTTGATAGTAACGCAGTTGTTCATTACATTGATACAAATATCCCATCAGATCTACGAGTGGGTATAAAAAGTTCTGTAAGTCACGAAAACATGGAGGATTCACTTGCTTCCTCAATGCCATTTCCAGAATTGATACCACAGGGAACTCATACCAAGCACAGATTGAACAACGCGATTCCAGAGGAATGTGGACCAAGACGATTTTCATTTCAAATGTTTTCCGGTACCTCATCTCCTAATGTTTCTTTTGATGAAGATAACTCAAAATTATGTTTTAATCATCTAAAGGGATCAAATGTGAATGTGGTATCTGATTCGGATCGGTGTGTTTCTGTATCTCATAGTCAAGTTTCTTCACATATTCAGTCTGAAGCAGCGGAAGGAAGAATGAACATTTTAAGCGAAAAGGGTAGGTTATTCGTAATAAAACATTAATAAAATTAATGCACGTGCTAGTTCAACGCAACCATTTCTGTAACCCATTAATGCTTTTTATATTTTTTTAACTGATTAATTGTTCTATATTTTATTAGACTAACGATAATCGTAGGCTGTTTCTATGTTGCATAACTGGTAATCAGTCTCTTAGTCAGTTTTAAGACAGGCAACATTTTAGCATTATATACATATTATATATATATATATATATATATATATATATATAGAGAGAGAGAGAGAGAGAGAGAGAGAAGTGAATGAAATACAGGAACTCCTATACTTGTACGTAACCAACGCATATTTTCTATTCCAAGAAGTCTTTAACAGACAAACTAACAGCATTAACATAGGCAACCCTCTTGGATCGGTCTTACAAAAGATATACATGCATCACTTGGAGACAACAAGAGTAATAACATTTATCATTGGTTTCCATACATACCTATGTTATGTTGATGATACGTTCACGGTCATTGGACAGAATGAGATAAAAATTCACTGCTATATCTTTTTCACATTGTCGACCGAGCAATTCAATTTAAATTCGAAGAAGGAAAATATGAATATCTACCATTGCAGAGTATGGGAATAACGAGAAACAATCACACGGTCGATTCAAAAATGACCAAGCTCAAACTCAAAACCAATTTTGGCACTCGAATACGCTTGTTTTTTTAACTTAAGGACATTGAATTGGAACCAAACTTGCTTAGCGAAACATTTAAGAAGAATAGTTATCCCGTTTGGTCTATTGATTATACTTTGAGGCAAAGCAATGGCGTTGGGACAAATCTTGAGGAAAGCTAAATACCTTGCAGAAAAACGATCAATTTTCTCGTTTTGACTAACGCAGCTTTCATTGTTCCAGTAATTTTCTTTTTTTTTCATAATATTTCGATATACATTACCATAGATCTTCATCAGATGCATTTCACGAAACAAATGAAGCAAGGTAATTTCAATTAATTCAGTATCGCAACAACGACATTCCTTCAAGATCAATTTTCTCCTTGTAGATGATCTTAAAATTTCCAAATTAAGGTAATTTGAGCAAATGAATTAATCAAAAGTTGATAGGTGAAGGAATGGATATATTGTTAATGAAAGCTATTGGAATTGTTCAATCAATGTGGGATGATTTCAAAAGTAGATTCCTACCACGCGATCTTAAATTAGAGAAACTCAGTTTCGGAATTGAAAAAAGACGGAACAAGAAAAGAAGTAGCTAAAGATTTAATAAAAAATTAGACAAATTTAAGAACTTTTCCAAGCTTCCAGACCATCCGGATGAGTTAATTTTTTTATTATACAGAAATAACTTTGTTAAACCAACGGAAGGAAGCACTTTGTTGTGGAGTTTATAAAAAAGAATTTTACTGAAAGAGATATTACATATATTCAAAACGTAATATAAAATTTGTACGTCAAATTGCCCAAAGGAGTTCTTTGTGATTAGTTCAACGAACTAGGCATAAACGCAGATATTGCCAGTTCTGTCAAGCAATATTTAAGGTAATCAGTTGTTTAAAAACACAAGGTATTAAAGATCTTCAAATAGATCAGTAATTAATTATAGTGAATCTTATACAGTCTTACATGTCTTACTGTTTAAAATTGATGATTGAAACACTGCAGTACATGTTATAACCTCCGACTGGTCTCAATTTGAAATAATCTGAAGCAGAAAATCTTTTCTGTTAATGTATAACAATAATTAAACGCGATTGTTTGTAGAATGAAGAACACAGCAGTAACAGCTATTGAATGCATTCAGGACTAACCTCCTTGAAATCCTGTTGGCTAATGCAGTTGGAACAATTCCAGCCCGGTTGCACAGTAAACCAAAGATTCATATAAATATAAAAAATCTAGGAATCCAATCAATGTCAACTCTAATGTCAATAGTGGACGCACTGTAGTTAAAGCAAACAAAGTTGTCAAGCATCCTACTTTGACTATTGAGGAGCACAATGAACGAACGCAATTTCAATGACTCTTTTGAATTGGCAAAACGATTGAAAGATAAGAATTTTGCTGACTTGAGAATGACCTTTAGAATATCCACGATTTTCTTTCGTGGTTTGTCGATTTGCACTAATGTTTCTGCAATAATCAAATTGCTTCTCATTTCCAGGTCATGGACATCATTTGTGTCAATAAAATGGTTGGTTACATTTTATATTTATTTATGTTATTTTATATTGCGTGTTGTGCACCTAGTAACAAATTAGTTCAAATATGACCAGAAGGATAAACCAAAGTCAGCATGAACAGAAAGTATAATCTCATGTGCACATTCGTTTTGTGCTTACTGGTGACTTATCTGTAGGAGCCGGTATTACGCTATAAACTAATTATATATTTGTTGAGGAATGTGTGACAATTTTACGGTACAATCTTCTATACGAATGTGTAAACCTGCAGTAATGAAGCTAGCTTCATATGAAGTTTTCGACAATGTGACTTAGAAGCTAATTCACTATTATATATATATATAATATATGTATGTATTTTTGTATAGTGGGAATAAAGTGTAATACCGGCTCTTACTGATGAGTCGTCAGTAAGCACGAAATGAATGTGCACATGAGATTATACTTTCCGTTCATACTGACTTTGGTTTATCCTTCTGGTCATATTTGAACTGATTTGTTACTAGCTGCATAATACATAATTGCATAATAAACGGGTTTTTTTGTTTCTTCGCTTACAGTATAATTTGAAATACTTTTACATCACAACGGTATCGTAATCCCACGTTTTTTCGACATTTTTCTCGTCTTCTTTAACATATCCGATTTCAAAAAGTATGTGATTGCGTAAACTAGGAATTGGAAATTACTGTAAGTGAAGTGAAAGAATGATGATTGAGTCTACTATATATATATATATATATATATATATATATATATATATATATATATATATATATATATATGCATTTAGACGAGTTTTTGTACTTTTTTACCTATGTTCATGCATATTATTAGTTATTGAGTTCCTTAGATTTATTCTAACCGTTAGTACGCTTAAATCAGAAATAGTTATAAATAGATCTTTCTCGAACGACGTTGCCATATTTGCCTGAATCCGTGTTTCTCGATTAAAGTACTGAGTGATATTAAACATACCATAAATGAGTTACTGGAACGTCATCAAACGGTCGACATCATTTTCCGTGGTTAATGAAAAATGTGTGGAAATCTTCGTAGTTGTGAGACTAGTCAACACCGACCCATCACATGGACTGACACAGCGTGTATCTCAAAATGAGGATCAATCTGATCATTACAGATCTACTGGTATAAATCGAATAACCACGTAAGACAATCGTGGATGTATTAAATTTGACGATAACACCGCACAAAAAATACCGTTCCAAAGAAAGACGTAAATTGGTCGCTCTTTACTGACGTCCCGTCAGAAGAAACTTCATTAATCAAGTGCGAGCTAATGGGAAATGATTGCTCAAACATGCATAGTGACATAAGTGACCTAAAACAACTCCTTCGCTTATGCACATTAGATGGTCAATTTTAGTTGTTAGACACAATTTTAGTTACTCTATTTGTTGCATAGAACCACATTTGGATGCACAGCATTGAAGCAAATGAGCTCAAATCTATTATAGAGAACATCGAGCTAGGCTGATGATTTGCTCCTCTTCCTTACTAACACATGATTTTGTAAAATTCCTAGATGGAATAGTCCAATAACACATTGCCTTACCTGGGAATACAATTTATTTGTGAGAGAGAGAGCCTATTTACTATGAGTATATTTATCAAGATTACTCACAGAAGTGAGATAAAATAAACTTCTACACAACACCATTATGGTCTAGTCAGCATTAGGGCAAGGCAACATTAGAAATACTGTTTCCTTGCGGCTTTCACTGTATCACACCCTAAATAACTCAAACCTCGCAGCTATATTTACCCAGTTAAGAAACGATAGTAATGAAGATAATTCTACTAGACATCTGCAACAAGATCGCTACTGAGCTCGATTCGATTACTTATAGCGAAGGGTTTCTATCCAAAAATGTGATGTGCATGTGGAGCCCATCCTGGCAGACGAGTGGTTCCTATACTACCCAATTTGGATGTAAGTGACATCAAATGTTTCTGCCATGTCAAAATCTGACCACCTTGTTTCTTACGCCAATCTGGTGCTGGATGAGAGAACAGAGTTCTACTGGGAAATCGAATTGAAGGCATACGCTAAACGTGACCAAGCCAAAGAAGTTGATGGGGCCTTATGTTTCTTTTGAAAAGGAGCATTTATTTGCAGATCCAAAAATACGTCTACGAATGTCAACGCTGGTTATTCGTTGTTGGTAACCACCATGTGCTATGCTTCTCAAACAACGATGGTCGAATGCCTGTAAGCGTCACAAGTTTCACTAATGTATAGTAAAACTCCGCGTACAGATGCATTGTAAACACAGCCTTTAGGACAGAGAGAAATAATCGCGCTTCTCCGTTAATAGCGACGGTTAGATATAACTACTCTAGCTTTCGTGATTCAAATTCTCACCTCGTTAGACATTGTCTAAGTTATTGATAGAGCTCCCAAGATATGTAAATCTGTAAACTAGGTCTAATTCTTCATTCTGTAGTCGCAGCGTTGGAGTGTGTGGTGAGTGATCCTGTATAAGAATCGTACATTTAGGGAGTGCGAGTTTCATACCGAGAGACGGAACAACATCAGATAATCTATTCAAGGTGGCCTGAGCAGCATCCCGATTGTTGAATAATAGTAAGATATCGTCTGCATTGTCAAGATCGACTAGTTTACCGCCAGGGATAACTTCAACACTTGCATCCTGAATGTGTGGATGAGTGTTGTTCATAATAGCATCGATTACAATATTAAACAAAAAGGGGGAAAGAGGACAGCCTTGACGAACGCCACTGCTGGTTGTAAAGTTATATGTTAATACGTTGTAGACCTTAACGCAACCAGAAGTATTTGTGTAGAGAGCGCGTATAATATTAACAAATTTTGTGGGCACACCACTTTTCGACAAATATGGAATAAAAAATTGCGATCCACCGAGTCAAATGCACCCTTGACGTCTAGAATGACGACTATTTTGGGACGGTGGTATAAATACAGGCATGCCTTTGAGAATCGGAACTGACAGGGGTGCCCAAGAAAATTGATTTTGGAAGTGTTCAGCCCACCTATCAAGATGACTTATTTTATCGGCTATTAAATGTTTGTTAATAACATTTATAGTTTCGCTATCTTGTAATTTTTTGACCTGTTGCACGAATAAGTTGGAAAAAACAGCGACTGTTACCTGATGCGAATGCTTCTTCCATTTATTCAGCCTTTCTGGTCCAAAAGGATTCGAGATAGACTTTTAGACTGCGCTTAAGGTGACGTATTATATTGTGACAAGTATTTTTATAAGCCGAGCCAGGTGGAATTTGGCGCCTTGTTTCGAGTATCTTCACAAATTTTACAGAGAGCCAATAATTAATTCTACGGAGGCCTACAATGCCACGTAAAGTAGCACCTGCATTGTGCATAATGGACCTTATCTTGGACCAAAGTGAATTCGTATTTTCGCCATCAAGACCGTTTAGCTTTGACTTTAGAATATCTTCATATTTTTGTCGGAAGGACGGTTGTTCGAGTTTGATTACATCTATTTGGGGTTTATTCTTATTTATTTTCCCGGAAAACTTTAGTGCAAATGTACAACGGATAAGTGCATGGTCCGAATCGACATAAGTGCTCCAAAACTAACGATAATCCTGGATGCAACCACGCCATCTATAACTAATTGCTACATGATCTATTTGAGTCCACCGTTGTCCAGAAACTGGAGGACGCAATGGGGTGCATCGTCTAACACTACGTCTGAAGTTTGTACTACTTAAATATAATCTATGTTCCGCGCAGCTATCCAACAGTCGTTCACCAATATCGTTGCGCATCGAGCATAAAGTGTACCTTCCACCTAAATGAAGTTCTGAGTTAGTTAAGCACACAACTTGAGCATTCATGTCACCCATAACCAAGACTATATCTGAGCTACTTAGTAAGGAACTTTGTTCGGAGTAAAAAGCGTCCTTGTTTTAGTCTGTGCTGCAATCGGTGTGAGCATATGCAGATTAGCGGGTAAACACTTGATAGTTACTATTTATTATTATTACTAGGAACTAATTATTCGCTATTTTAACATCACGGAATTGGTTTAAATATACAATTTAAACTCTATTTTCAGTTAATCGTTTGATAAAGCGGGTGGAGAAAGAGACACATTCTGACAAGAATTCTAGCAAACATAAACAACGCCTTATGCTTCAAGGACACGACCTGTCGGAGCTTAGAGACTTTGCAAAACTTCTGCGGGAAAAACGAAGGTGTTGGGGTATCTCGCAATCACAAATGAGCCAAGAATTGATTGACTTCTTTCCAGGATACCTTTTGTTTAGTCAATCCTTGCTGTGCAGGTTGATTTGATTATATATTTATGATTTTATTTTTGCCACATTAGCAGTTTTATTATTTTTATACTTTCATTTTTTGGTTTTAAATTATTTTAACGTTAAATATGTTCGCCTGACGGATGGTTGTAATCACAAGATATTCACAAATATATTGCGTTGTTATAGGAGATTTCCTGTTACTGGCAATACTCGTATGGTAAGTGTCTTCAATTGCCTCTTTAGGCGGAGGTTGTGATTTTAGCCTACATTAAGCGTGTGTAAGGGGCGAATACGTTTTCGGCACTTCAAAAAATAGTAATTCTACAAAGATGCTGCTCTTTATACTTGCACGACTGACCATCCAAGCTGGATAACTACAAATAAACCAGTGGTAAAATAGTGCTTTTCAAACATTGCTAGCAGGCGAAATCTGAGAAGAATGACTGAATATGAAGAATTCATCTGAACTCGAAATGAATGACCTGGTGTGCATTTAAAATACACAGATAACAATAATTAATGCAACAATATATAAAAAAATGTTGCATAGACCAGCGTGTGATATAAAGTTAGCGGCCTTATATGTTGAGCACTGCAGGATGGATTGGCGTAAACGAGATTCTGGAAATAAGCCTGGGAGGCTTTATGCAGTTTTATTGAAAGATCAGTATCATGGCGCACCCGTAAATGTGAAGTTAAAGGTGGTTCTAAATTAAAATGTTCAGTCAGAGGTCGGTTAATGATTTAAGGGCCTATCTGTTCCGGTGATAGAAATAAAAGTCTGTAAAAATATGCACGTGTTCGAAGACTTGGAATGACGAAGGAAACTTGCGACGCTAGCTTCTTTTTACTGGAGCAAAATACATGTCGAAATACGGTTGACTTCCAGCGGACCTTTATAATAATTATACGGAGCTTAAGCCGAAGGCTAGTTTATCCGTTGACTCGTAAAATGTGGGAGCGAAATGCAAGTGCAGGGTATCAACATTGCTTGCATTTAGGACACACGTTTTTGTGTTGAATAGTTCACAATGAATCTAGTATGGTCTTAGTGCAAGGGAATAAGCGGCATCAGTCTCAACAACATGCGATTTTAATCCAGCTATGTATGATGTTGTTTTTCTGCTCTCTCGTGATGCAGAGAAAATCTTACTGGATTAATAATCTTTAAACTCTTGTTTGGCCTTTGCTAGGTTCCGCTTAGCAATCTGTATTTTGGAGTCGTAAATGTGTAATGCCAACTTTCAACTATTCTGTTAACGAAAAACATGATTTTCTGGAAAATGTATCAGATGTGTTAGAAGATAAACCATAGCTGAAGATATCTGTTATTGTCATCAATAATGCCTTCATCCATAACCTGGTTGTGGTCCACTCAATTTTCCAGCACCATGTAGGACATTTTGCCGCAATACCTAGCATAGTAAACTACACAGATTGGACGCTTAACTATGATTTTATTTATATTGAACTCATTTGAGTATGCAATTGATGCTTCTCTTCGACGCAGGACACCTTACAATAGGGGAAACCGATTGCGAAATTACGGGGAGATTACTCCCGGCCCGTAAACTTCACAACAATTCATTTACAGCCGTGCGGTGGTCGAAGATAAAAACTGGACTTATGTTGCTAATGTGTTAGAGGCAGAAACAAAGCGGTACAAACACACCAAGATCCGACGTATTAGAAGTTTTTACTCTGTCAATGGTGTATAAGTGCAGCTCGTCAATCTTGCAAATTAACAGTCAGTGATTGCGCGGGTGGTGGTACCAATTTTTAAAATCATATTTGCGAGCTTGAATAAAGCAACACTTCCATTGTCTTTAATTAGTCGTGGATCAACATAGCGAATCATTAAAGTTGGTTATTGTCATCACACTAAAAATGATTTATGCACAAGAAATGAAGAAAAGAGCAGCCAAAAAGCGGTATTTAAACTGTTAAGTGGACCACATTCCTGCAGATCGTTGCAATTTCTGTTATCTCATCGGCATCTTTGGCCAACAATCGTTTCCCTTCTAGGCTGTCTATTCAATTTTGATTTTGCATGTTGAAATTGAATACCATTTCAACAAAACCTTAATTTCGCTCAAATCGTGCACAGTCGATATCGGCTGAGGCTGAACTCCTAGTAATTGGTTGTCGTGTCCACCTATTCTCCGAAGTCGACGTTGATGCTGAATCTTGTTCTGTTGCCAATTTTAAACGATATCGTATTACTAGATTTGTAGGGGACACCATACGAACGTATGTGCCTTTCTGCAGCTGCCTTTTGTAAATTTTGTAATCCACTTTGGAATCGTTCTTCTGTTTCACAAAGCACCAAGTCCATTTAACTCAAGTCAGTTTTAGTGTTCGTCCTGTTTTGTGCTGCGTAGAGTTAGGATATTATCAAATATTGCTGTCAGTATCTGGATATCTCTGTAAATTTACTTATTTACTTGGTTTAGTTTATTTTATTGTCAGCTGAGTACCAGGAGGCAGGACAAAAGCGTAAAATTTAACAGCAGACCAGTTTTATTTGACAGCTTTTTGATGTACCAGCGCCATCGAACCTTGTTATGGAATGCAGATATTTTTGAATAAAAGAATGTATGATAAGGCCACTCAAACATCCTACTTGCCAGGTTACCGAAGTAATTAGAGTTAATAGATGGAATTTAGGAAGTATCAGCCACTTATTCACGTCGCATGGTGCTTCAATAAACGGAAGAAATTTGAATAGGCGAACATCGGTGGGTGTTTAACATCAAAAGCGGTCCGATGAAGCAGTATGCGTAGATTTGCAGTATTAGCGTAGGCTGTTTTGGAGCCCATCGTTTAAGAGACCCAGCTCTTTATTTATTTACATGATTGCTTGTATGTGTGTATTTGTTACCTGTATTTTGGTGTATTAATTTGTGTGGTAGATATGCACTCCAAACTTGTTAACCTCAGTATCGCTCTTTACAATTTTATTTTTAGTGTTCTAAATAAAAAAAATGAGCTTTTTGATCGGCGTGCGTGATTTAAAAGATTAGACAATTCAGAACGCGAAAAGGCGAGAAGCCCTCTATCAGCAACCAAAAGGAAACGGGGTTTCTTACTCATTAGACTGATGTTAGACGTATAAGCACACTTGCTTTACGGCCATAGAAATTCTGCATTAATAAAACATACGTATTAAGATTCATGTTGGCCATTGAGGTTAAATTTTTGTTATGCAACTTTTCTTAGGTATGTTTCAGTGAAGCATCATCACTCAAATTCTGATTTATTGTTGTAGTGTGGTTGATTTATAAATAAAAATAAATTCCCACTTATCTCAAGTCGCGATGTTTTGTTGTTTGTTGATTTTAAGATAATATCATAACAAAAAAATCGTGTTAGCTAACAACACGAAGTACTTGTGAATAAGATAAATTATTGTATGATACAGTTATACTACAACAACTGTATTCATTTCAGACTTCTCATGCTGACAAGTGTAAAGTTTTCTTTAAATCAAGTTTGCGAGCTTGAAGTAAACACCAATCCCATTGTATTTAACCAGTCGTCGAACAACATAACAAAACTACCGCCAGCAGCAACGCACTGACGCTATACGACCTTCCATGATCATCATCAGAGTACGACGGCAAACTGACTAGCGAGGATCAAACCGCATTAAATATACATGGAAATAAAATTTAGATATGCGGCTCTCATCTCTAGCAGTCTCGCATACATTGAACTTGACTGGAAATGTCGGCTGCACAATTTCTATTCAGTCACGAACATAAACTGTTTGTAGCTTTCGCTACATATACATGTATAGGCAATACAATTTAACAATAATTGCTTGCGCGGGTGGTGGTAACAATTCTTTAAATCAAGTTGGCGAGCTTGAAGTAAACACCAATCCCATTGTTTTTAACCAGTCGTCGAACAACATAACAAAACTACCGCCGGCCGCAACGCACTGACGCGTTCGACCTTCCATGATCATCATCAGAGTACGACGGCAAACTGACTATCGAGGATCAAACCGCATTGAATATATATGGAAATCAAATTTAGATATGCGACTCTCACCTCTAGCAGTCTCGCATACATTGAACTTGATTGGAAATGTCGGCTGCACAATTTCTATTCAGTCACGAACATAAACTGTTTGTAGCTTTCGCTACATATACATGTATAGGCAATACAATTTAACAATAATTGCTTGCGCGGGTGGTGGTAACAATTCTTTAAATCAAGTTTGCGAGCTTGAAGTAAACACCAATCCCATTGTATTTAACCAGTCGTCGAACAACATAACAAAACTACCGCCAGCCGCAACGCACTGACGCGTTTCGACCTTCCATGATCATCATCAGAGTACGACGGCAAACTGACTATCGAGGATCAAGCCGCATTGAATATATATGGAAATCAAATTTAGATATGCGGCTCTCACCTCTAGCAGTCTCGCAGACATTGAACTTGACAGGAAATATCGGCTGCACAATTTCTATGCAGTCACGAACATTAACTGTTTGTAGATTTCGCCACATATACATATATAGGCAATACAATTCAACAATAATTGTTTGCGCGGGTGGTGGTAACAATGCTTTGTTATGTTGTTCGTAGACTGGTTAAATACAATGGGGTTGGTGTTTACTTCAAGCTCGCAAACTTGATTTAAAGCATTATTACCACCACCCGCGCAATCAATTATTGTTAAATTGTATTGTCTATATATGTATATGTGGCGAAAGCTGCAAACAGTTAATGTTCGTGACTGCATAGAAATTGTGCAGCCGACATTTGCAGTCAAGTTCAATGTATGCAAGACTGCTAGAGGTGAGAGCCGCATATCTAAATTTGATTTTCATATATATTCAATGCGGTTTGATCCTCGATAGTCAGTTTGCCGTCGTACTCTGATGATGATCATGGAAGGTCGAAACGCGTCAGGGCGTTGCGGCTGGCGGTAGTTTTGTTATGTTGTTCGAAGACTGGTTAAATACAATGGGGTCGGTGTTTACTTCGAGCTCGCAAACTTGATTTAAAGCATTGTTACCACCACCCGCGCAATCAATTATTGTTAAATTGTATTTGTTATGATTGAGTTTGAATGGCTTTCGTCAAATTTGTCATAGAATGTAGAATTTAAACTGTTCCCCACATCACTTATGAAATGAATTAAATTGTTTTGGACAATAGGTGGGAAGTTAAATGTACGACGCCCACCTCACATATTTTCCATTCCGAAATGGAAAATTGAGCTAAATTACAAATAAGAGCTAGACGATCATCGATTGTGTGGGTGGTGATATATTTCAAAATAAAGTTATCCTGGTTTGAGATAAACGTCAATATCATTATTTCTAGTAAAATTTTGTAACTGGTTAGATATAAATCCTAGATAAATGTCAAGTGATTTTGTGTTCAACCGGATCCTTCGCCATCATTGAGCTATTCATGATTGTACAGAATTTATTCATTTTTAAGTTTATAAAATCGAAATATAGTTTGATATTTAAACTTTCTAGACAAATATAATAGGAGAATAATCTGAAATTGTACATTTAAAACAAATTTCTTTTGTCTGACTGAATCCTTACAATAGCATATCCTATTTTTAAAACTTGGAATGATCCAACTAATTCATCATCCACGTCTTGCTTTCAGACTTTTATCAAACACCAATTCATTTTATTAAGCACAGTAAAACGGTTGCCAATTTCACGTACCAAGAAGCCTAAAATTTGATATATATATATATATATATATATATATATATATATATATATATATATATATATATATATATATATCAATTTAAAACACAAATCAACCCAGATAATTAATGATACGCCTCATTAAGTATCACCGATGGTAGGAAAATGAAACACTTCGAAAGATAAAGCATTCACTTTAGTGTTAAATTTAATGCAGGTTAAAATTAGTAAATTAATTTTCATTCACTCTCGCACAATAAGACAGATAAATTAAATAGTCGATATTGATGTAGCAAAATATAGATAAGCCTCGTGTTTATGACTGCATATATATATATATATATATATATATATATATATATAATTAGGTAAAAGCTAAAGTTATGGTTATTACAAATTTTAAGATTCATGGTTCCTTTGCAATGCGCGAAGATATAAATAATATTATTTTGAGATACATGAAACATTACTTCTTTATTTTTTTCTCAAATATTTACAAAAATAAGAAAATACAATCTGCTTAAATATTCAATTTAAGGGGGACACTGTTTCCCAAACTACGAAGAAGAAACTAGAGGCGGCTTCAATACTAACTTTCAGTGCAGTTTGACTACGTTTTGTATATGTGGCAGCAAATTTGCCCTTATCAGCAATTAAATAAAGGCAGTGATTAATATTGAATTCGAATATTGTTTAACAACGTATTTACGCATGCGGTCTATCAATTTATCTGGGCCGATCGATCAGATGATTATTCACTAGAATAAAACGACAGTGCAACTTAATGCGCGCCTGCGGTTGCGCAGGAAAACATTGAAATCTTGTACGCAAGTTCTCCAGACATTTGCATATTAGTTACTTACGAAATAAATTAGCAAAAATGAGTTGCTAATTTATGAAGCGGTTTAGTTAAAAAACTGTAGCATGTTTGAAGCGAACTGAAAGCGCCTGTTTGGACAGTGACCAAAGTCTAAAACAGGAGGCGACAAGACATGAACTGCAGAGGAGTGGTAGATTAGAAAACGAAAGTAAACGTAAGGTAAAGGAGCCTCAATGTCAGAAATAAAAATTGTAATAAATGAGCATACTCATATAGTTAATACTTATTTGCTGGTTTATGATTTGTTTGGCGATGAGTATCAATAAGTTACTAATTAAATCATCATATTATAATATGTGTATATTTGGGTGATTCCATATAAAATAATTCACTAGTTAGTAGGTCAGCCAAGGTCATAATAGAGTTAGTAATTGATTTGGTATGTTTTACTGTTATCACTTTAAGATAAATTGCGCATAGATTTTGAGCTTCAATTTAATTTAGTCATGAATTAAGAGACCACATAGATGGTATAGTGGGGGAAATGCGTTATAAACTTTAATTTTCCCAGGTTCGAGCTCTGTCTGCGGCAAATTCTGAGCCAGTACATGATGAGTTCCCATTAAGGATGAAAACAGTCTACTGGATGAATCGCCTTTTCGACACTATACACAACTTAGTTTATACTGACATATATAAGTAATTAATGGGTCAGGTGTTTATATCAATACTGCAACCTTGATTATAGTAATTTAATGTGCCCTGTTTGACTTTCAATTATATGTAGATATTTTGGTCTGCCAATTGGTTTAGATTGCTCTGAAACTACCCTGCTATATTTTTTTTACTTTAGACCACCTTGCTGTAAGCATTATAAACTGATTATTTAGGTTATTATAATTAAATTTCAGACTATATGCATATATTGTACTTGTATTTATTTAATGTATTCGTTGATTACATATGTTACGCAGATGGCTAGAATGGTTTATAGAGAAAGATAATGTCTTGTAGAGATTAATCAGTTAGATCTCTATATTTGAATGTTTGCAAGCGTTTAAAAAGTTCTATTAATTTTTTCTATTTATTTGACCTTTATAAATCTAAAGTAATCACAGTCGATCGGCATGCAGATAGGCATTGAGGCAGATAGATCGAGTGCGGCTTTCCAGGTATTTTCCAACGTTGTGTGTATTGGATTTGAAATTATACCAAGCGTCAGACCAGCCACTTTGGACGTTCGGATTGTGGAAGATTGAGGTAAAATGAACGGGTAGGTACAATCGTGGCAATTTATAATGGTTAATAGGATGATTCCGCTTTAATTTTTGGACATTATTATAGCAAATGTGAGAAAATTTAACTGCGATACACGTATTATTTACTTCGTTAAAATTTGGCGGCGCAGAGAACACAGACCAGGTAAGGAGGTTCTAAAGTTACCCAAGAGCAGATGAAATCCTTCTAGTGTGTAGAACTTCGAGATACCTATTCGGTATTATTAAAACCGCTTGACTGCTCAGAGGCTCGGTTTAAGATAGAGCTGAAGCTACAAGACGGCTATCAACTACCGCGACTGTATGAACCTTAACACAAGAAGTTGCTGGCTGCCAACGCAGTCACGCCGCGAAGGATGGAGTCGGAGGTTCTCGAATCATCAAATTCTGTTTGATAAACACCCATGCTATCTGTAACGAAGAAGAGGTTTTTGTTGCGGCCAGCCATGTATTTCCGTCAGTTTATTGCAGCCAAAAAACGAGCTCATATCCTACTCCTGTGGTGAATGATATGTCCTTTCATTTATCCCAGGACAAATGGTTTGCACAGATTGGTCTCAAAACAAAAATTTTGACACATTGATGTGCACCATAAAATCAATGGAAGCAAGCAGTGCAATGACCACAGGAGAATTGACAGTTCACAAATTTTCACTTTCACCTAGAAAACGTTACAAATACCCGCCAGCATATGATTGGCGAATTTATGGCAGATTTACTAGGCACTGAAGCGTACGTCACCGATGTAATATTGCTTGTTGTAAACATAGTGTAGTTAAAAGAGCGCATGCATGCACTGGTACGAAAGACGTTGCAGTAATGGTTTCGATTAAATCCCGCTAAGATACAAAATGGAGATAAATTCAGGTTTTTGGCCACGTCGTTTCTGCCGACAGATGTCAGGCAGTCGGCAATAGTATCAAAGCGAGACAGCAGTTTCGCCGGTCTACAAGAAGAAAACAGGATAGACGATTTGTAGGCAGTTTATACTTAGCTGACGTGACCACAACGCAGAAACTGATGTCGCAAGTAGTAAGTTTTAGGATGCCGTTCTGCTAGACCAAAGAGACGCCACGCTCTTTATATCAATGTAAGCGTAAGCTGGTGGAGACAACTGTATTGGCGTCTCCGAATGGTCAGATGTCAACCATTACTGACGCACCAGGTATTGACTTCGGCTCACTGTTGCAAGCCAATGGTAGGTCGGCATGATACGCGGATCGTAAGTTAGCTCGAACATAACACAACTATACCACGACGGCAAAAGAGTTGCTGGCTATGTAGTGAGTAATGCACAAAATTTGAGGCTACATCACCGGAGGCTTTGTAGGCGTGTATAGAGACTAGAGAGCTTCGCTACATTGACGGTCACTGGACATGGATAAGTCTCGCATGCATCGGGCAGTTGATGAACTGTCTAGACATGAGCTGGCAATCCACCACAAGCACGAAGATATTGATATTCCGACGGAATAATCAAATCGAATCTCCATTTTGCGTAAACCTCTCGTGCCAGGCATTAACGAGGTCAAGAAGAAGGACCAAACGTGCCACCGTTTATTTGAACAGTAACGATGTTGTGAGACGTTGCCTAAGTAATTTCTGATGTTTTCTCAGATACAGAGAATATTAGGATACTATGATGGTAAAGTAGTTCAGTAGTATGTTGCGGGCGATTTGAGGGCCGAGGTCGTCCATTTTTGGCATAAAACTTTAGGTCATATGACGACAATAGGCCGACCTAAAATTCTCAGAGCCAGCTGTCCTGGAATGGAATGAAAGGAGACATTCAAAGGTATTGCTAGAAATGCCGCATATGTGAACATTGTAAGCCATAACGCATCGAGAGAGTCACACAAATGGCGCGCAATGCTACACATTATAATAAATTTCTACAAATTAATTTCATAGTGCCATTTCTAATGGCTTATGGGGGTGCAAAGTCCATTTTCACGGTGACCGACAAGTTTAGAGAATGAGTAGAGTTTGTACGGTTGGCAAAAACCAAGACGTATATACTCATTCAGTGTATTATGATATGTTGACTGTGTAACTTTGGTGCACGTGGGGCAATTATAACGGATCATGAACAGCAATTTAGTTCAATTAAATTAAAACAATTATGTCATATGCTGATGTTGGATCATACGCGATCGGCAACATATCCCCTGCAGAAAATGCGACGGCCGAACGAGAGAATTAAACGTTGAAAAGGCGCTACGCTGTTGTTGACAAAAAGAGCTGGGTACATGGCTGGTGGATTGCGCTCCTTTGGGCGAGGGATCCGATTTACAGTATCTACTGAAAGGGGATTGGCTCCGGTGTCGTTAATGAAGGCGTCGGAGGTTCGCTTGCCCGTCGATACGGTTTTAGGAAAAACGAAGTTCTGTACTAGATGCCGACAATATTTAAGTGGACTAAGGCATTGGTGTAAGACTTGGTGTCTTTTCAGCAACTGATCTATCGAAGGCCCCTATCCGTACTCAGTTGACGCCCGGTTACTGAGTAATGGTATCTATGAATAGTTAATCTAATTGTATCCAATCAACATCGTGCCATATATAGTGCACAGAGTGGACGCTGATCGAAATAAAGTCTTAAGACATCTGCTCGAAGAAGTCCAGTCAATCGCCATGGAAAGATTGCGTAAAGAACATTATTTTTTCTTCCAATTCCGCGTTTTGAGTACGCGGGTAATAGCTGTACACGGGCAGTTACACAAAGATCCGATTGATCACAATTTCCAATTTTTTTTGTCTTTGATCGGGTTGACTTCTTATTCGTTCAACTGGAAATGCGGTTCTATCACATCTTTGTTTACTGGCGACGTTTCGGTGCCTACTTTCCGGCACCATCCTCAGGCAACACAGTACAACAATAGCAGATTTAAGCAAATGTGGAAACCTCGTTCCAAAACCATTCTATTTATATATATTTGACTCAACACTAGTTTTAATCATAGAAATTGTCTCAGTAACTAAACTCAATATATAACTATTTATAATTAGCAGACCAATCATTACCTCACCTATCTCAAATTCCCGGTATACGTAATCTCATCTCGTATGCAGAATATTGTAGGGGAGAGAGACAGTATCGAACCTTTTTTTATTTGTTATAACTTTATTGCTACTATGTCACGGTAATCAAAATTTAAAAATGATAAAACTAAAACCTTGACTATCATATACTGTATTTTATTTAAAGCCGGGAACTCTAATGTATACAATGGTGTATGAGGTATTGCGCACATAGCAACAAATTAGTTCAAATATGGAGCAGCAAGTTTCGTAGATGGATGGAGAGTGAATGTCATAGCGACGCTTAGGTGAAAGATTAAAGAGAGAAAGGCTTTAAATAAAATACAGTATATGACAGTCAAGGTTTTAGTTTTATCATTTTTGAATTTTGATTACCGTGACATAGTAGCAATACAGTTATAACAAATAAGAAAAGGTTCGATACTGTCTCTCTCCCCTACAATATTCTGAATACGAGATGAGATTATGTATACCGGGAATTTGAGATAGGTGAGGTAAGGATTGGTCTGCTAATTACAAATAGTTATATATTGAGTTTAGTTACTGAGACAAATTCTATGATTAAAACTAGTGTTGAGTCAAAAATATATATAAATAGAATGGTTTTGGAACGAGGTTACCACATTTGCTTAAATCTGCTATTGTGATTATTGTACTGTGTTGCCTGAGGATGGTGCTGGAAAGTAGGCACCGAAACGTCGCCAGTAAACAAAGATGTGATAGAACCGCATTTCCAGTTGAACGAATAAGAAGTCAACCCGATCAAAGACAAAACAAATTGGAAATTGTGATCAATCGGATCTTTGTGTAACTGCCCGTGTACAGCTATTACCCGCGTACGCAAAACGCGGCATTGGAATAAATGAAGCTAACACACCGCAAAAAAATTTCAAAAAAAGAACATTATTTATCTAATGAAGGAGGCTAAAAGATATGAACCGCGGAGAAGCGGAAGGTTGAAATATGTTATTAGATGTAAGGCACTTTATCCAAAATGCCAAAAAGAAAAAAAGTATTAAATAAGCGTATGCAATCAGTTAATACTTATTTGTTGTTTAACAATTTGATTAGTGATGAGTAGCACTGATTAAACCGTCATCATATAATGTGTGTCTCTTTAGGTGCTTTTATTGATAATGATTAATGAATTAGTAGATCAACAAAATCATAATGGCACAAATGGTTAGAACGGTTTAGTGAGAAAGATAGTGTTATGTAGAGAATACTCAGTAGGATTTTTATATCTGAAAGTTCTGCTTACAGGCCAGAACTCTGACAACAACTTGTGTTATTATAGAAAGAGGTAGGAGAACTTCGCTCGCCCAATTGTCGCTCGGCTGATAGCAACATTAAAGAGAGAAATGACCGACTAATTGAGAATACCCCGAAGTTGGATTTGAAGTGGGTGATGCACATGAATGACTCGAGTCCCTCAATTTCACATCCCCTCGTTTCAATTTTTTGTTTGTTTTTCGTCAACAAGCATATGCTTATTAGTGGATACTTGAGGAGAAATGCGAAGGAAACTTTTCTTGTATTTGAAAAATTTGTTATTTAATTGTAGAATGAAAGTTTACTTGTGTCAATTTTATACCCCACTCACTCAATTAATCATCGAAAAATTCAAGTGACAATTAAGCACTCAACCGACGAAACAACACATATTTGTTGTACTTTAATTGACCAAAATGTAGTGAATTTGTAACGTAGTTCCGCCTGCCGTTTCTAACTAGACCGCAAGCAGAGAGCACATTCAACAGCGGCTTTGCACTTAGCTCCTAGTCGTATTAATAAATAACATGATACCGAATATACTATGCTAAAAATACGTTCATCAAAATCACGCCAAAAAATACTACGGAATATTGTGGGCACGTATGGAAGCAGTGATATTCAATATTCATGTTCATGCCTATCTAAAAGAAGACAACCCCGATAAAACAAAGTCGTAAGAAGTTATATATAAAAAATCGGGTCATTTTTACTTTATCCTTGTGCATTTGCACTTGGAAATCCAGGAAAAAACACCTTACCTGAACTTTCGAATTCTCACTGTCATGCAGCTCTCGTCCTCGCGAGTAAATATCTTTTTGTTGATGTTCTTTGTTGACATAAGAAGAGACTGCCTGTACCACTGTCGACATGTCATCGGTGTAGTCATCATTAGACGACGCTGGCAGTAGACGTGGTATTTGCTTACTTTGTTTCTGCATGAGATCAACATTATTTGTTATCCTCCTTATCTCTGTTCCATTTTTTTCATTGCATGAAAAGTCTAAAGAAAAACAATTTTGTCAAAGATTAAAATAGTAAATTCTCTTTCTATTTGATCGATAACTAGTAATATAGTGGAGGGTTGTCATTGTTAACAAATTTTGTGTTAAAAAGCTGCCAGCGGAAGGATATCAGTTTCTATGCTGACCGAAAATTGGTTATCGAATATGACGATGAATAATATTCGTTTTCAGACCGTCACTAATTCGTAACTTGTTCAAGCTCCGTTTTAATGAAGAAAACAATCAAGGGAAAATAACTTATGCACTCGGCTTCAAAAAATTGGAATAAACATTGGGGCGCATTTATTGATTAGCCAGATTCAGAAGCTAAATAACTAATAAATTAAAAAATCGTCAAATCGCAAACACAACATGCGTAGAAGAACGGATATATAAACTGGGTTTCGTTCCGCACGACTTTTTATGCATGACATCGTTATCAGTTCAGGCGAATTAACATAGCTATTTATATCATGGCTTACTTCAGTGAAAACGCAATATATCGGCCAGTTCCATTTAAAATTCTAGATACTGCAATGGTCGGAACAAGCTACATCCAATCTTTCGCGGAGTCATATCTGGATTCGATACAGCACCATTTTAGACAGAATGTGTTCGGCTCAGCCTAGAATTCTGCGATTTCGGGTTTTCAGATGACACTATTCTTAGATGGGCCAAACCCAAGGTGTTGCGCCGGTGACTTGGTTTAAGTGAGCATTAATCGATCCTATGTTACTTCAACTTGAAGGTGTTGAACTCTACACTGAGGATAAGCATTTAAATTGTTTTAGTAACCAAGTTAGCAGACTATTTGAAAATCTCATAAGGCTCTTTGAACTAAGTGTCATGATAACATTAATAAACATCAAATTCAAATCCGCAAACTAAATTTTAATTCATTGTACCCTTCTTATGTGCAAAAACAAAAAGAAATTTTATCAGATATAAGAAAATTTTCTTTCTCATGGTCTTCTCAAATATCTACTAATGAACATATCTTTATATATAAATTGGAAAGCAAAACAAGATAGAAATATGTGAACAAAGCGAGTGTGAAAAATAGAAACCAATCAAATTGCGTGCGTCACGTCCAGTTCAAGCTCAATGCTTGTACGTGCTTCTTCTGCTTACATAAATCCAGCTGCAATTTGTTTATCCATTAGGCTTCGTATGTGGCTAGCTCCCTTTTGTTTTGCATTTAGTCATTACTTTGAATGCTACGTCTGGAGAACATACGTGCGTTGTTTCGATGATGTGTTGCGCAATAGCAGACGTGTATTCACCATTTGATTTAAAACAGGCGTTCAAGTTGCAATGTTCTCTCATTCGAGTAATTAACCGTCTGGTCGATCGGCCTACGTAAGTTGATCGACAACATGCGCATGTATATTGGTAAATAATATTTGATATCGACATTAACGGCTGTTTATCTTTGATTGCTGGTAATGGCAAGTGTGTTACCCTAAATAACACTCGTAGTTTGGCTGCATTAAATGTGCGTGTCAATGCTGCTTCAACTTTCGTTTGTGCCATTCGGGAAACTGCATCCCCCTTAAATGGGATGTTTAGGTAGACGGTTTTCTTTTCTGGCCCATAGTACGTCTGTTTCTGGTTAACTATGAGTAGATATTTGAGAAGACAATGAGAAAGAAAATTTTCTTATATCTGATAAAATTTCTTTTTGTTTCTGCACATAAGAAGGGTACAATGAATTTTATTATAGCTCGCATTTCAAAAAAATAAATTTTAATTACTATTAACACAACCAATGCAAAAGAGTATGTTATTGACCGTTAAGAAAATATTCAACCAACAGTAAATAAAGAACAATGCAACGAGATTTTAAGGATGGGTGATTCAGCTGTGATTTTCCTAAAATAATATATATATATAGGAAAAGAAATAGCACTCAAAATAATGCAACCGACATAAAATGGTTGGTTACCATTTGCGTGTTGATTTGTGATTGTTTATGGGCGTATGTCTATGTGAGTGTAGCGGTCATTCTTATTGCCTTACTTAGTTATGTTTTAGATTTGGTTATTTCTCTTTTTATGAATTGAATTTTTACCAGGCTTTCAATTTGTTGGCTATTACCTGTACGAATGTTTAAATATTCAATAGTATGAAACATATATATATATATATATATATATATATATATATATATATATAATATCGTCGTATGCTCCTTGTTAGTCAGTTTCCTTCCTTTCTGATTTTATGACCGTAAACGTTTAAGACTACTAACAACATGCAATTGGCATTAGTTTTACAATGTTAAGCGACTGGTTAAATACAATTGAATTAGTGATTATCTAAAGTTAGCAGCTTTGACATGAATACGTGTTATCATCATTTGTGTAATCAATGGATGCTGTATCGAATAAATTAAAATGTGAATAGCCATGCCTTGATATAAACACCTGACCCATTAATTACTTACATATGTAAGTATAAACTAAGAATTGTATAGTGTATAAAAGGTAATTCATCCAGTAGACCGGTTTCGTCCTTATTTGGGAACTCATCATGTACTGGCCAGAATTTGCCGCGGACAGGACTGGAACCTGGGCACGTCTGCTTCGGAATGTGGTGCTCTAACCACTGAGCCACCCGCGCAATTAATTACATAAATGTTCATTTTAATACCACTTCCCATGTAGTGTGGTGTCTGTTCAGTAATGACAGATTGGACATGGTTAGTTGGAACTTTGGGTCTAAATGGATGCCATATGAGCTCCACCTAAAGGAAAAATAGACTAACCAAGTTACATTAGTTAGTATATAACTGAAAATTGTGTGCAGTGTAGTGTGCGGCAGGATAGCTCAGTGGTTAGAGCACCAGATTCCGAAGCAGACGTGCCCAGGTTCGAGTCCTGTCCGCGGCAAATTCTGGCCAGTACATGATGAGTTCCCAATAAGGACGAAACCGGTCTACTGGATGAATTGCCTTTTCTGCACTATACAATTCTTAGTTTATACTGACATATGTAAGTAATTAATGGGTCAGGTGTTTATATCAAGACCGCAACCTTGATTATAATAATTGTTATCACCACCCGCGCAACCAATGTTCGTTTAATTATATAAATGTTCATTTCAATACCACTTCCCCATGTAGTGTGGTGTCTGTTCAGTAATGACAGATTGGGCATGGTTAGTTGGAACTTTGGGTCTAAATGGATGCCATATGAGCTCCACCTAAAGGAAAAATTGACTAACCAAGTTACATTAGTTAGTATATAACTGAAAATTGTGTGTAGTGTAGTGTGCGGCAGGATAGCTCAGTGGTTAGAGCACCAGATTCCGAAGCAGACGTGCCCAGGTTCGTATCCTGTCCGCGGCAAATTCTGGCCAGTACTTGATGAGTTCCCAATAAGGACGAAACCGGTCTACTGGATGAATTGCCTTTTCTACACTATACAATTCTTAGTTTATACTGACATATGTAAGTAATTAATAGGTCAGGTGTTTATATCAAGACCGCAACCTTGATTATAATAATTGTTATCACCACCCGCGCAACCAATGTTCGTTTTATAGCCATGCATCTCACAAAATTGAATTTTTGCAGACAACATCGAAGCCAATTAAAATTAACAGATACTATTAGAAGTGAGAAGTGCATTTATAATTTTCCATATCATGCATACAAGTTGGTTATAGATTCTTGCTTGTTGGATTAGCTTTGTGCTTCGTTGATGGCTGTGCTAATTTGGGTGACAGACGGTAGTTTTGCAGTTTTGTGCGGTTTGTGAATTAAAATTGAATTGGTGCTTATCTGAAGTTGGAAAATTGATTTGAATACTGTGTGCAGATCCTCTTAACATTGACTCTATTTTTCCCACGAATTATTGTCTAACTTTAAACACCAATTTGCACGTGGTTCATTGCTTAAAATTTTGCCACATTATTGTCGATATTGCCCTGTCAATGTAAACAGAATCGTTTTGAAAAGCTAATTATGTTAAATTTTATTACATCGCCGCAGTTTCAGCAATATCAGCCTAAAATCAATAATGCGGACATCGAAGCATTATGCAATTTTGTTTGTTTCAATTTGTGCGAATGACGGAATTAAGTGTATTTTAAATACTGTTCGTTGCGAAGATCTAATATATATGCAAGTATGTATTAGGTGTTGCGAACCTAGTAAAAAATTATTTCAGTTGCGACCAGAAGAATAAACCGACGACAGCATGAACGGAATGTGCATGAGATTATACTTTCCGTTCTTGCTGCCTTTGGTTTATCCTTCTGGTCACAATTGAACTAATTTGTTACTAGATTCGCAATACACCAATCCCATTGTATTTAACCTGTCGTCGAACAACATAACAAAACTACCGCCAGCCGCAACGCACTGACGCGTTTCGACCTTCCTTGATCATCATCAGAGTACGACGGCAAACTGACTATCGAGGATCAAACCGCATTGAATATATATGGAAATCAAATTTAGATTGTTTGTTGCGAAGAACTAATATATCTGCAAGTATGTATTAGGTGTTGCGAACCTATTAAAAAATTATTTCAGTTGCGACCAGAAGGATAAACCGAACGCAGCATGAACGGAATGTGCATAAGATTACACTATCCATTCATGTTGCCTTTGGTTTATCCTTCTGGTCACAACTGAACTAATTTGTTACTAGATTTGCAATACCTAATACATACTTGCATATATATTAGCTCTTCGCAACAAACAGTATTTAACTGTAATATATTGAATTGAATGATGTCATGCTTACCGCGAAATGTGACAACTGATATCGATCAAGGCCAGAGTGTATGGATTTACTGGAGTAACAGGTGTTCAGAAATTGTTGTAATTCTCAATTTCGGTGAACTTTAGCATAAATTGATATCCATCAGGTTGGTATCATGTACCGACTCGGAAACCATAGTGTTAGTACCATGTACCTTTTCGGTACAATAATGTTGGTATCGGTTACTAACACAATAGCCATAGTGTTAGTATCCTTTACAGACTCGGTATATATATTATATAGTGTGAGTTAGCGTTGAAGTCGCATTGTCGTAGACTTTATATGATGTTAGCTTCACTATTGCAGGTTTACACATTCGTCTAGGAGATTGTACCGTCCTATTATTCCACATTCTTCGACCAAATATATAGTGGTTAAAGGGCGTAATACCGGCTCCTACTGATGAGTCGCCGGTAAGCACGAAACGAATGTGCTTGAGCATTTATTGTACTTGTTTGAATCAAAAAAAAGTTTACATACGAGTACATGCACAGTTTGCAAACCTTTTCAACAGATAGTTTAGCGTAAAAAGAGATTTACTGGATTGCAGTTTTAAACCGTGGTTCACTTTTACTAGAAATTGGAGTAGCACCCTATGATTGCCATTGAGGATATAATTCCATCTGGTTCGAATGCTACGAATAGAGCATTGGGGGCTTTTCATGCTAATTTCTGTTGTTTAATCAGAATTTGGTAGACTCGATGTGACCTGGTGACTGTGTAACCAATGGCAAAGGCATTTTTTTAATCAATGAACTTTTTAAGCACTTTCTATTAGATACAACAGTTTTGGCATGTGTTCTCATGCGTTTGTTCATATTTAGTTTCTCTGGCGAGAGAGCATGATTATTTTTGGTAGTTAACAGGTAGAAAACCGGTAATTCTACAAGTGTGACTATTTTTACTTCTGTACTATTCGAGCTAATTGATACAAAACGGGTTGCATAGCTTAAAGAATGACTAGGATAATGAATTCAATACTTGTCTCACAGATAAGGCCATTTGCAGATTTTGATGGTGATTTTGTTGTTATGCATGATAACAAATGATAAATTATTTCTTAGCAATAGATTTCTCATGTTTGTGAAAGCAGACGAGGAAACTGCTGCGTTATTCATACTGTTGATAATTTTACTGCCGATAATATAATATACAATGGCAGCGCAATTTCTGTACGTTAAATTTAGTTTCTGCTCTCATGGTGGCAAATTCTACACAAATTTGCAGTAGCTTTACATTTTCATTTTGTAAATGTCAGAAGTATTTCATCCAATTCATTAACCGATATTTGCATTGACACATGAATACACAATAAAGAAAATCAATTTTGTCTGCACAAATTTTGTAGTTAATTCAAAAGGTTATGCATTCTTTGTTGCGGAGACCTAATATATAGGCACTTGTGTAATAGGTATTGCATGGCTAGTTACAAATTAGTTCAAATAGGACTTCAAAGATAAACTAAAGTCAGCATGAACAATTGGTATAATTTCATGTACACATGCGTTTAGTGTTTACTAGCGACTCATCATATTTAAAGTCGATACTATGCTCCATACCTACTATAGGCTAAAACTATTTCTAATCTAAAAGAAATATGTTTACAATTTCTTTAGGCATATTCGTAAGAAAATATTTTATAAACAGACCTGTGTCCAATCCAGATTCCCCGATTTCGCCAGCTGAGTAAAACTCGCTTCTACCTCTTAACGATTTGCGCCGGTTACGCTGAGATTTCTCACTCCTTTTGTGATTTTGTTTGATAAAGTTACGCGCATGCTGAGAATCACATTTTGCGGAAATGCGCTCAGAATTTGTTGCGTTAAACGTGGACTTCTGATTTTGCGATCGCAGTGCTAATTTTTCATGCTGCGTCTTCTGCTTGTTAAAGTTTCTGTTTGATTCACCTTCGCCCCTGCCTCGAGCTTGTGCCCAATATTCTTTTAGTAGACTGACTACCACCGGTGGTGATGCTTGCCCTCGTTCTTCTTTTTGTTCCTCTTCTTGACAAGGTAGTCTGTTAGGGACCACCAGTTGAGCCTCATCGTTTGCATCATTTTTGGTAGTGTCATGATAATGTTTCTTTTCAAGCTGAGAACATTTGAAGCATGGATCAAACTGATGTTTATGCTGACATTTACGTTGAAAATGTGAATTATCTGGCTCAAGACCCAATGTATTATGCTGTCGTTTTATTTCGTCCCATGCAACCTTCCCAAATATTTCGCCTACTGTTGTAGAGTTTAATTGCTCATTAGAAAACGATGTCTATAAAGAAAGGGAAAATTAACAACGAGTAGAGAAAAAAATTATAAATTCAAAAATCGAATATTTCCTCTTGAAATATATATATATATATATATATATATATATATATATATATATATATGAATAATTTAAAATTTTGAACTCAATATTTTGCGGTGTGTAAGCATTCCGGTTATCAATGCCGCGTTTTGCGTACGCGGGTAATAGCTGTACACGGGCAGTTACACAAAGATCCGATTTGTCACTATTTCCAATTTTGTTTTGTCTTTGATCGGGTTGACTCATTTTTACTTCAATTGGAAATGCGGTTCTAAGATGTGATAGAACCGCATTTCCAATTGAAGTAAAAATGAGTCAACCCGATCAAAGACAAAACAAAATTGGAAATAGTGACAAATCGGATCTTTGTGTAACTGCCCGTGTAAGCTATTACCCGCGTACGCAAAACGCGGCATTGATAATTTAAAATTTTTTTGGAATACCGCTTTACAATAGAATATTGATTAGTATAATGCGGTACTTTAAGTCTAGAAAAAGAGATATAGTGGGATAGCGATATTCACGTTGCTGATAAATGTGCTTGCTTTAAGGTAAATATCATCCATATCACCTCGTCTTGGTAAGAAACTGGCGTGTTTTATATATGGGATGTACGCAAACGGCTGAGACGACGTGAGGTACCCGAAGCAAACAACTTGGATACGATTGTAGTCAAGCTTCATCATCATCATCATCATGTCCAGGCATACAAATGTCAAAAGTGTCTAATGTTTCACTACCATCTAACAATAAGGAGTGAAAAAAGTACATAAATGAATTAAAATAAATTATTACTGAGATTTACGAGAGAGAGAAAGAGAGACAGGGAAAGAGAGAGAAGAGAGAGAGAGGCAGAGATAGAGATAGAGAGACAGAGAAAGAGAGAGAGAGGCAGAGAGAGAGAGAGAAAGAGAGACAGGAGAGAGAAAGATAGAGAGAGAGAAAGATAGAGAGACAGAGAAAGAGAGAGAGAGACAGAGAGAGGGAGAAAGAGAGAGAGACAGAGAAAGAGAGAGAGAGGCAGAGAGAGGGAGAAAGAGAGAGAGAGAAAGAGAGAGAGACAGAGATAGAGAGAGAGAGAGAGGAGTAGGACAAGAGAGAGGGAGAGAGAGAGAGAGAGAGAGAGGAGAGAGAGAGATAGAGACAGAGAAGAGAGAGAGGCAGAGAGAGGGAGAGAAAGAGAGACAGGAGAGAGACAGATGAGAGACAGAGAAGAGAGACAGGCAGAGAGGAGGAGAAAGAGAGAGAGAGAAGAGAGAGAGAGGCAGAGAGAGGGAGAGAGAGAGAGAGAGAGAGAGAGAGAGAGAGAGAGAGAGAGAGAGAGAGAGAGAGAGAGAGAGAGAGAGAGAGAGAGAGAGAGAGAGAAGAGAGAGGAGAGAAAGAGAGAGAGAGGAGAGAGGAGGGAGAGAGAGAGAGAGAGAGAGAGAGAGAGAGAGAGAGAGAGAGAAGAGAGAGAGAGAGAGAGAGAGAGAGAGAGAGAGAGAGAGAGAGAGAGAGAGAGAGAGAGAGAGAGAGAGAGAGAGAGAGAGAGAGAGAGAGAGAGAGAGAGAGAGAGAGAGAGAGAGAGAGAGAGAGAGAGAGAGAGAGAGAGAGAGAGAGAGAAGAGGAGAGAGAGAGAGAGAGAGAGAGAGAGAGAGAGAGAGAGAGAGAGAGAGAGAGAGAGAGAGAGAGAGAGAGAGAGAGAGAGAGAGAGAGAGAGAGAGAGAGAGAGAGAGAGAGAGAGAGAGAGAGAGAGAGAGAGAGAGAGAGAGAGAGAGAGAGAGAGGAGAGAGAGAGAGAGAGAGAGAGAGATAGAGATAGAGAGAGAGAGAGAGAGAGAGAAAGAGAGAGAGAGAGAGAGATAGAGATAGAGAGAGAGAGAGAGAGAGAGAGAGAGAGAGAGAGAGAGAGAGAGAGAGAGAGAGAGAGAGAGAGAGAGAGAGAGAGAGAGAGAGAGAGAGAGAGAGAGAGAGAGAGAGAGAGAGAGAGAGAGAGAGAGAGAGAGAGAGAGAGAGAGAGAGAGAGAGAGAGAGAGAGAGAGAGAGAGAGAGAGAAGGAATACCTTGCTACTATGAATAAATTTACCAAGATAACTCTGGCAGAAATGAGGCGAACTAAACCTCGCCACAACATCATTATGGCCAAGTTAGCATTCGGGCAAGGCAAACTCAGCAATACAGCTTCCTTGCGGATTTCACTGTATCACGTCATAAAGAATTCTGATATTATTCTTTATGATCAGGACGATTGTCGATTAGCGCCCATCAACTGGCACGATTTCCTCATTTCATAAATTACAAAAAACATAATCCATCGCTCTACAAATTATGTCGCTACTGTCCTTAAATAAGTTCATAATCAGATCATCGTAGCCTGTAGATTTGCGTTGTTTAATATTTAAAATTGCATTCTGTATTTCTAACTCTGATGGATTTTCGTTTTTAACTTTCCACCTTGTTGATGTAAGTATACTTTCAAGGGTTGCGCCTTGTTGGCATTGTTGATGAGTTGCAAGACGTTGAAACAAATAACCTCGGATTCAAATCTTGGCCGCGGAAATTATAGCAAGTACATGATGAGTTCCTGAGAGAGACGTAACCGATCTATAAGATGAATTGACTTTGGTATCTGATTCAAGTTTGTTTTCAATTTCCTGTGAATAAACGTCTAAACAAAAATATAAGTTGTTATCTGACCCCAAATTGCATGTTGTATGCGGTACGGGTGGCGTAGAGTTTAGTTTCCCAGACTAGCGAGCAAATGTGTCCACGGCTATTTCTGGAAAGAACTTGACAATTTCGTAATAAGGATGAAATTCGTTTACTGGATGGATTGAATTTGCAATCTGATGCATTTTTTGATTTAAAATGGCTATATATATGTCAAATCCTGTCATTATATTTTAATTCAATAGAGGTTAACAAGTGATATGGTGTCTACTGTATAAAGGAAGATTGAAGATGGTTATCTACAACTTCAGTTCTTAAGCTTAACTGCATGAAGGCATAAATTACACGTCGAATAAACACATGTTTCCAAATAAATGCATGGAAGCATTTTGGGGTTTCATTTTAAGTGTCATCTGGTGTTTTGGTTGGATTTTAGGGGGAATGAGCGATTTTATATTTATTTTTGTGCCATCTGTTTCCTCGGTGTATGTTATCTAATCATTCGGTAGGTTTGAACATGTTAAAAGTCTAGGTTCAAGGTAAACACTGTTTTAGGAAATTGTGAATGTTTTTTTCTTGTACAGACGCTGTTGCTTGTGTTGGTTTGGCTCTACCTTGCTCGAGTGTGATTATTATTTTTCTCCTGTACTGCTGCCGTCCTTTGACAATCTGGCAGAATTTTGTGGCTTCGCGGCCCACCCGCTTGTTGCCTATTATTCTGCCTATCGTCATTTTTTCTTGCAAATGTTATCGTTTTTATAAATTCGGGGAGGCTTTTAAAAATTGGGTTAGTTGTGCTAGCTGAATATACACGTTCCTTCTACTTATTTACGTTCAGTAAATACTGTACTGTGCTGATGGAATTTCTGAACACTCACTGAGGTGTCCGATTTTTATAAGTCGATTGCACAGTGCTATCATCATATATATTCTCTATGCTTGACAAACGCTGGTTAACGTTTCTAGCCATTGGGCCGCAGTGCGTTGAATTTTCCATGTTTCTTAGTACGTGAGGCAAATATCTTCTTCATGGATTGGTTCTGATTGTTTCTGAGTTATTGAGTTGCGTGGTTTACTTTACTGCATGATTCTATCTGAGTACACTTTGCTAATAAAGTATTGAAATTTGCATCCATCTATCGTTTTTAATACACATTATTGGGAAGGATCACAAATTTGCTTCAGGTAATTGACGTGGATATTTGTTTTCAAGGTCACCACCGTGTCGTTCTGTCATCTGTGGATATCAGCGTATTTGGTGAGCACACTTATTGTTATAATATATAAATTGCAAGAAATCTTATTCTAATATTATGGCTGGTTTATTAAATATTCAGGATACAGAACAATTAGAAGGTGGACTTAAGGAATGTAGTTTGAAAGATAGTTCAGAGGAACTTAAGTGTTCTAAATTAGATGATCATACCGCATATATGGATTATTCGGGCCTGGCATCTCAGAGGCACTCTTATGGTAGTGACCTCAGGGCCTCTACAAAAAGGGCACGTCATGTTGATGCTTTTGAAATGGCGTAACAAATAGGTACACATCCATAAGAGAGATATACGCGCCATAAAACATCTAGAAATTAGCAAAATTCAGGGTAATGCAGAATGATTGATAAAAACCATTTGCCATGCCCGTAAAACGAGAAGACGTCTGGTTGTTTCACATTCACTTTGACGTAAATTTTCACAAATTTTATCGACTGCTTAGTGTAGAATAGAGATGTTAATTTGCTCGATTGGTACATTGTTTGGATTTTATTATCGGTGATAGCTGATTTAACCGACAATGCAAAAAGCTCTCTGGATCCCCCTTCGGGTCAGGTGTTGTCAGGCCTTATGGATAAGCTAATTTTATGTTCTCCCGGTGTATGTGCTTCTACAAATACATTTGAAAATGTAGCCAAGCGATTTTAGGCTGGAAGACAAATCACTGTCTGTGATAAATGTAATGTTTAGCTTGGAAAGGTAATTTTTTGAATGATATCGTTTATTATTTAGTGAAAGTTACCGCTGAAATATCGCCTAAATAGGGTAAATACTTGCCTCAATTTCAAAGCGTCATTAACATGTGCCAAGTGTAGGATTCCTACAGTTTAATAGAAAAACATAAACATGAAACTGTTGTAAAATATGATCTGATATTTTATTAGAAAAAAGACGGATCTCTTGTGACGTAATTCAAAATTAATGTAGGAATTGACCCATTATTTTGGAAATAAACCTACGAATTCATATTTTCCTGCAATGAAAACGTAAAACTAAAAAAAAAAAAAAAAATCTAATTTTGCTTTCCATATATATATATGCAATGCGGTTTGATCCTCGTAGTCAGTTTGCCGTCGTACTCTTATGATGATCATGGAAGGTCGAAACGCGTCAGTGCGTTGCGACTGGCGGTAGTTTTGTTATGTTGTTCGACATGTTTGAAAAAAGCAAAATTTATTGCGAAATAAGTTTGCATGTATCTATTGAATGAGTATGATTTATTTCTACTAAAGTATTAATGATTTATTATTCGGAATATCAATGGTCAGCAGTTCCTTTTATAAATATATATATATATATATATATATATATATATATATATATATATATATATATATATATATATATTAAGAACAAAACAACGTACTCCATGGAATAACATTTATTAATAAATCTTATTTCTACCAGTATCTACAGCCATTGTTCTGGATGCGTTAGTATATTCGTTCATCCAATCCCACTGTACATTTGTCGTAACCAATCTCCTCTTCGTAATGACCAACAATGAAAGACTTCCGCCTTTCAGGCCCATTTTATCTATGATAAATTCCCCACAGCACAGGGCAGCCAGACTATTATGCGGGATTATAAAACCTATCATGAAAGGAAGAATAGACCACGTTGTACAGGATAGCTTTCAATTTGTAGAAAAAAATTCGCGACCTAAATTTGAAAGAGAGGAAAATGGTGTCCCTCGATATAAAGTCACTCTTTACTAGCATTCCAGTAAATAAAACTATAAATATCCTATGTGAATATATACGATCATCAGGAGTGGAAACACTGATAGAAGTGGACGACATGAGAGAACTACTTCTATTATGCACATCCAACGTACAATTCGTATTCCAAGGAGTCTTCTACAGACAAATTGACGGCATAGGTATGGGTAGTCCTCTTGGACCAGTATTGGCAGACATATACATGCACCATTTAGAAACAACTGGTTTAAAACCATTTATCAATGGAGCTCATTTTCACGTGCGCTACGTTGACGATACTTTCATGTTTGTTAAAAAGGATAAAGATACAAATTCACTGCTACATCACATAAACAAGGTAGACCAGGCAATCAAGTTTACAATAGAAGAAGAAAAAGACGGATATTTATCCTTCCTAGATGTAGGAATAACGAGAGATGAAGAAGATACTCTCTCAAGGTCAGTTCACAAGAAATCAAGCTGGACTGGACAATATATCCATTATATGAGTAGTGTGCCAAGGGCGTACAAAAGGAACCTAATAATAAATTTGGGCACACGAATACGCAGGATTTGTTCACCGGACAACATTGAAGTAGAGCTAAATTTGCTTCGCGAAGCGTTGAGAAATAATGGCTATCCAGACTGGTTCATCGAATACAACTTGAGGCAACGCAACAAAATCGAGGCCAATTTGGAGGAAAACAAAACTCCCCAGAGAGTAACGCTTAGTGTTCCCTTTGGAGGTGATCTTCAAACGAAAAGTAATTCGAGCGACTAAATCACAGTTTCCATCAATACAGGGGAGAGTGGTGTTCAACACAACAAAACTGATGCGCACGAATGAAAAAGATAGCCTCACTTTGACGTCAACACCTTTGTCTGTATACAAATTTCAATGTATCTGCAACGCTCAGTACATCGGCAGATCAAAAAAGAGGCTCGAAACTAGAATAAATCAGCATCTCCCTCAAAAAGAGGGGTGCAGCTCCTGCACAAAAATCAGAAATTTGCGAGCATGTACTACTCACAGGTCATGCTGTTATTAGTAACAATTTTTCAGTTCACTACAAGGCAAAAGCAGAGAAAATGCTTCTGGCTTTTGAAGCTATTGCAATTAATAAGCTGAAGCCCTGCTTAAACGTGCAGAAAATAATTCAAAAAGAAATTAAATTGGACTGGAACAAAGATATAACTGACATGCCTTTAAAAATAGCCAACGCTTCGCAAAATACGACATATACATCAATTACGGACGCAACTACAATGAAAGCGATGACACACTAAATGACGTTACGCAAAAGGAGTGGTCTAAATTGTGCAAAAGTAGTGGTCTAAATTGCGAAAAACAAAGGCTTACATAACGAAGAGGAGATTGGTTACGACAAATGTACAGTGGGATTGGATGAACGAATATACTAACGAATCCAGAACAATGGCTGTAGATACTGGTAGAAATAAGATTTATTAATAAATGTTATTCCATGGAGTACGTTGTTTTGTTCTACATTTCAATGATGATATATATATATATATATATATATATATATATATATATATATATATATATATATATATATGAATTGATGTGTATATTTAATTTTATTTTTACCTATAGTGGGTCAATGAGAATTTATTAAACGCATGATTAAATGTATCATTTTGCGAGGATAAGCATTCATTTAACGTTAAACATTTAGCGATAATCAGTAGCTTCCACCAAAATCTCAAATTAATTTTTCTTTAACTTGCAGATATTAATCTGCTATTTATTGTTAAATATAATAGTTTGTAGATAAATATTTTGCAAGTTGACTTAACTTTAAGTGCATTATAGGTATTTAATTCTTTTGGATTACGAGCAGTAATACAATTCATGATAACGATCCTTAGGCCAAAGAAGATATGTGTAAAGTATTGAAAATTTCCCTATTAAACGCTCGCACCACGGTATAATTTTATGTTGTTCTAGCTTTTCAAAACCATATTAATATGCTCATGTTTAGATAAATGAGCAGATAGCATGAAAGGAATATTTTTTTTGAAGCAGAGAATGATTACCTCTTGTTTTTAACTAGAGAAAAGTTACTAATAAACATAATTTGTAATTTTTTTATCGACAAAGCTCAATAAGAAATAAGAAATCACTCTGTCACACATTTTCTCACACGCTTTTTATCCTTGTAATTTATCTTTAAATTTCGAATCTATTTAAATTAACCAGTGATGAATTTTTGCACAATGAATGTGAGCTTGTAGCAGGTGGTGGTCGATAACTTCTGGAAAAGCGCATTCTGTTCTTCCAGAGTTGTGAAACGTCTATTTAGCAGATCCAGAAATCCCTGGGTGGTAGTAACGTGTTTGTCTAGTGAAATCGATAATTCATATTTCAGATTTGAAAAAATATAATGGATAGAATCAATTAAGTTGTGATAGCTTGAAGACGTGATAGACGCGCAACAGTTAATGAAGTAAAACAATTTTAGCATTAAAACCAGCAATAAAATACCACTTCATAACAGAGCCAGGCTACGTTTCCTGATTCATCATTAATTGGAACAATCTTTCAAAATAAGCGAAAAAAGCACATAAGAAGGTATATATTTAAATTTTTTTAAATCGCTTACTATGACATGCAAGTCATCGTTTAGTTCAAATCCTGCGCAGCGATGTTGTGCATAATCGATTGTCCCTGAACGTTTGTCCTCTTTATCAACATCGACATGTCCGCAACCAACAAAGGAATCACGAGTTTGGCCAGTTTGGCAGCAAAGGTAGCATGATGAAGCTGTTGATGCAGGATGCGAAGAATTCGAGAATTTTTTGCATAAATTCTTATTGCCTTCAACATTGTTAACAGCATATTCTTGTGGAGCTACACAGCAGCAAAATTTGACCTCTTGATTTGGATCACTGACACAGGTATTGACATTCGGTAGCTGAGCAAGGCTGTAATTACGAAACACATTTTCGTATTTACAATATTGACAATGCTGATGGAGATGGCGTGGGTAATGATACAAACATACCGCAGGATGCTGAAGGGGATGATGAAAATGACGTTTATGAAGATGTCTATGCAGCTTTCCATTGCACTCAGGTGTAGCGCAGGTATTCAGATCGTCAAGACTATATGAAGAGTGCTGTTGTAAAGCTTTACAGTTTTCCACAGTGTAGGATGAGCATCGTTCTTTTAGTTGAAATCAAAACAGGAAAACAGTTAAAAACCCAAAAAACTTATTTTGTACAAGTAGTTACACTACGATAATATTTTATAGAAAGCCAAATATCATTGGAAATTAAGTTAGGTTAATGGTTGAAATTAACCAACAGTCACAGAAATAGTAGAAAACTATTTAAAAAAATGAAATTAATAACGCATCGCTATGCGAAAGGAAGTGTAACGAAGCTGTGCAAACAGCTTATGCAAATTTAAAACTGATCATACTCAAAGCCTCTTGTTGAAAAGCGGAAAAAAATGAGATTTATGAATTAAATGATCTCAAATAATATATGAATAGGATATTCGAATGTACATTAGAGAAAATGATAATTTTGTACAGAATATAAAATTATTCTGTGGCTAAACTTTGGCTTCTGTAGACTTTAATCAACGGTGAATAATATATTTTACAATTAGAAATCAAAAGAGGACGAATTCAGAAATAAATCGAAATAGCGGATGGTATTTGTTTGATTTCAATAAATCAAAAGCTGAATAAAATTGCTGGGTGGTCACAGATTTTGCAAAGTCGTGTCGATAGTGTTTAATAAATCATTAAAAATATGCCTTAAGATTGTATCATCAAACTGTCAGCTAAAAATAAGGCCCTTAATCTTTCAGGACATTGAAAACAGGGTTCTGTACTGCATGGCATCTATTTCTTATTTCTTGTAAACGAAGTGTCAAAATCTCCGTCATCATAATCTATAATTTAGTTCACCGATGATAATAATATATTCTAAACACTTGCAAATGACTAGCTATTAGACGCTCAGGCGGACAGAAAAAAAGAGCATTAAATGTTTGCTATAAGGATATTTAAATCAGGCTTAAATTAAATATAATCTTGGATATTTTACTTAAGTTGAATTAGTTTTGTGCAAAATTCTTCGCCCATATATATATATATATATATATATATATATATATATATATATCCTAACAATTCAACGATTATATAAATATAAAATATAATTTTATTGAAAGTGTAGTTCGAATGCAACATACAACCTTACAATTGTTCTGCTGGAATTGTCAGCCATTTATCACACGATAATCGCGCAAATAGCACAGTTACAAGATGCGACTTAAATTCACAATGCGAAACTGGTAAGTAAATCATTACCTGCTCAATTATTTTAAAGTTTCGATGACACTTGTAACAGGTTACCTCATAAATGATGAAGATAATGCATAGAATGTTTAGAGTTGGTTGACAATTCTTTCCTTGATAACCACCGTGTAGAATAAGGTTAAACATATCCTTTAATTCCAGTTTAATAACTTAATATTGAATTACTTTTGTACGAAATGAGTTTTCCCAATTAAATATAATATAATTTAATATATCTATTGTTGAAAAATCAACTTTGAAACAATAGACAACATTTCATTTACTGTCATTGCTTTTAATGACAGGTTTTCTGAACAGAACTTTGATTGTTAAAAGACAAAGGAGGTATGCGAGAATCTAATAGATAGTTACCGGTAGGTCATAATTTTAGAGTATGAAGAACGAGCCTAGTTTATTTACATCTGGCTGGAAAATATGCACATATATGTTCCAAGCTTATATATTTATAGTGGTACCTAGAGATAGGAGTTTAATTCGTTCCAGAACCGAGCTCGTTAGTCAATCGTCTCGTATCTGAAACGAATTCGATTTAATCTGTTCAGGACCTATGAAAAGTCCCCGACCCACTGTAAATTATGAATAAATATGCGTTTTTAAATAACAAACAAACATGTATAATTAACAAATACATAACAAAATATGATGCTTATTTCTTCACTATATCGGCATAAATACTCCGTGCCTTCTCGTATATTACCGTCTCCTTCAGTGGATCTCCTGCCAAGTCCTTCTCTTTCACTCACACGAGCAGAAGTGTCTCCATTTCCTCGTGGATATTTGTCCTTAATTGGGAAAGAATTGTGGCTACTTTTGCTGGTGTAGCACTCTTGATGGCATCCTTCTGCTTCAATATCCTACAAATCGTCGATGTACTACGATCATAGATCTTTGCGAGTTCAATCACTCGTACATCACGCTTCTGTTTTTCTATTATTTCTTGCTTTAGTTCTATCGACATCATCCTCTTCTACCTGTCACCATTGTACTTAGCACTCAATTTCTTCGGAACCATGATAACACACAAAATAGCTCAGTAATCACGCAAAAGTCAAACAAAAAAATAGTACAGCGTACAAGATACACTTCGATTCAAGCGGATAACACGTGCGAGTGAGCGAGGGATTCTCTCTGATGATGCTCGACCCTGCGCGCCAACTAGCGGGACGCTCCGGATACACGGCTCGTATCATGAACGAAAATATGGCCCGAGCTCCGACTCGTATCTCAAAAAAATTTCGTATGTTAAGCTACTCGTATCTCGAAGTACCACTGTATATATATAAACATATGCATATATATATATATAATTATATAGATATATTTAAGAGTAGAAACAACAAAAATATGTTTTTGTTCTATTTTTATGCTCATTTATCAAAATATACGTCCATCCTAAGAAGACGGCAGCATATATGTACAGACAGTTAGAAATATTTACCAATAAAATGCCCGAACTTACCTTTAAAAGGTACAACAATGTGTCGGCCATCTGTACCAACGCAATAAACATGTCCCTTCTATATACGGGGGATGGTGCAGCTAATTTTTTATATCTAAAGTTAAACAAATCAGTAAACTCTTTGTAGCTAGGCGTAATACACTCAAGATTGGGTGCTATATCATTGGAAGCCGTTGCGTTAGACGTGGCAAATCAAATGCTGTGTATAAAATTCTTAAACGAAACTGCAGTTACAGAAGGCTAAATATTTACAGAAATTTCATAGTATTTCAAAAGATTAGAACACAGGAAGACCCCGTAGATTATGGACGTTTTGAAGCCGCATGCCCATTTTTACGCCACAGTCTAGTTAAAGTTTCAATTTTGCAAAGGATCGACCAATATAGAAGACGTATAACTAAAAAATGCTAACATAAGAGTGGCCATATATTTTCGAATCGAAACGAAATTAGTATATACATTTACCTGCCTATGGCTAAGATAAAATAATTCCATGACATTGAAGCAATTTGTCTGAATTAATCGTTAAATTATCTGCAGCATGGACTAAAACTGTCAACACTTTTAAACGGAAATATGGAAAAAAACATTTTTGGAAGACTGAAGTAACTGGATAGAAGATTCTAAATTATAAACTAAAGGCAAGTCACGAGGCGAAGCTCGCGTGGTTACTAATAATCTGTTTGAAAAACGAGCAACGGAATTTGCGACTGCATTGAGACAGCAGTCCGGCATATAATGAGGTGTTTGTATAAATTGACAAAATTTTCAATGACAAATTTATAATTGACGATAAAAATAAAGTATATATATATATATATATATATATATATATATATATATATATATATATACCTACAATATAAATGTAAAAGGCAATGAAGCGAATAAAAAATATATTGTAGTCCACGTTGGCGATCTCATATTTTTCTGCTGACAGTTTTCAATTCATCCACCACTGAACTGGCTTAAGTTAGCATGAAAGGTAAAATTCCGCTACAATCAACATCTAAATTTACCTATTATGAGAATAGTACGTGGGGGTATGGCAAGTGATGACAGATTGGGGATGGTAAGTTGGCACTTCAGGGCTAAAGGGATGCTATATAGGCTCTATATAAATAGGCTATTGGAATAAAAATACGTTTTTCAGAACTGCGAAAACAACGAAAATATTAGTGCACTGGCATGAACATTGGACGTAGAAAGGCCCATGCGAAACTGTTTTTAGTTACATTTTTTTCTTTTTGAACTTTCTGTGGTAATATACTTATTTGTTGTATAATTTTTATATGGGTCGTTGTTTAGTTTTAAATAAATTCAGATAATGTGTTCTATCTATCCAGTACAAAAAAGATACTAACCATGTAGTAAGCGTAAAATCTATAGAAACACGCCTCATCCTAACATTGTAGTCTTAATCAAATATGAAAAAATTGAGTAGCGATGACTTGTTTAATGTAACGAATGTACGCGTGAATATGATTCAATGTCGATAAACACATTAATGATTAATGGCAAATGTACAAGTATGTGGCACACGCATATATAATACAATGGATTTGCAAAATTACTCACCTGCTTTATTAATTTTTCCCATTTGTTCTGGTGAATTGTTGATTGAAAGAGATATTTAAAAAAGGAGTATCGAAATATTTAGAATCAAAATTATATGGTCATGGATTTCGAAAACCCTGTTTCATGCACCGAGGATCAGGTAAGTGTACAGAATGTAATCGCGTAAAACGATTTTTTAAACTATGTTTACGTTTTATATGCTATTAAATTAAGTAAATAAGGTTATCTAACACCTGCAGCTAAATAAATATAGGGTTTTATTCCGTATTTAGGTGTTTTTCAGAACTGTCTGAATTTTTTTGAAATGGAATTATTAATCAAGCTTTTTAGGGACTATGGTAACTTGTTTGGACTTTTCAATGAATGTAATTTTCCGTTTATCAACAAATTCTTTTTGTAACTTATCTACTGACTTTATTCACGTTTCACAGGGCATCTTGTGTAAAATTTATTTGCAATTATGAATTTTCTGCCTGCAGTTACACCTATTAATTCAACAGCAAATAAACACTATTCAAAGAGCAACCAGGGTCGACGTAAACGAGGATCCAATCCTTCGTTCGGGCTAGAGAAGTTGACAACACAAAGAGAAATTAACATGTGTCTAAATTACATTAAACAAAATTTAAAAATAATTTACAGCCAGTTTTATAGACATTACGCAACAAAACTATTACATTAGCTTAATTATTAATTAAATATGACAGAATTAATCTAAGAGATCTAGACAAAAATTGTCTGTGTAAAATCCAGAGCGAGATAGTACACTATCGGAGGCTACAATGATCCAGAGAGGCGTCTGCAGGTTGTGTGGAAATATGTAAATTAATTTATATATACTACTAATTGTCTTTAGTACACGACATGCATTCTATTGAACAAGGCAGATTTTACAAGTGTGAGAATATGTAATAAATTTATTGCTGTACGTAATCTATTTCCTTCATTTGAGCAAACATCTTAAGTGAAAATGTTTTAAGCAACAGCATCCAATTAATTAACGAAGGAGTTCATTATTGACATAGCCTTGGAGGAAATACCGGTATCCGGATGCACCTGACGTAACACCTTGTAGATATAGATGGCATAAGATTCCTTCCTCCTTTTGTGTTTATTCTGCATTATAGTCATACCAGCAAAGGTTGTTTCTGGTAAAGCTGCAAAGAAGGCTGCCAAAATTAAGCGGCCGATGACTGACAAGAAAAATAAGCGCAGGAGGAGGAAGAAATCTTATGCCATCTATATCTATAAGATGCTACGTCAGGTGCATTCGGATCCTGGTATTTCCTCCAACGCTATGTCAATAATGAACTTCTTCATTAATGATACATTCGAGCGCATTGCCGCAGAGGCCAGCAGACTTTCTCACAGCATTTAATTAAATTTTGTCATTCAATACACAAATGAGACGGCCAGCATGAATTAGAGCATAGTTCAACAGGTCAACCAAACGATTTGTGTGCCATCCTGCCGTTTATAAATGTCCTCGTCATATTTTAACCAGTAATGAACATCGCTCTGGATTAAGTTATTATCGTAATTTGCTATAATTGAACTCAAAATGTTTTTGCGCGATGGCGTTACGTACATTTTATGCGCTTCTGAACGTGCTAATTAAATTTTCGTTCATTCCAATTCGAATATTTTGACAAAAATATTCACAAAATTAGTTTAAACAAATTATATTAATATATATCACACCATTGAAAATAACAACCATTTGTGCTTCAATCGCTCGAGTCCCTAAATAATACAAAACGCAGAAATTATCGGTAAGCAGATTGATAACTCAAACACCTAGCGGCCAAAATTTTGCATTTACAAATCCGTTTAAAATAATCACCAATTCAGCTGACACACATACAGAGGCAAAAGCTATATGTGCAAAAACTGTACGTAAAGAATTGGTCAATGTCACTGAAAATAACTTTATTGGGTTCTTTGACAGATTAAATAGCGGAATTATTGTTTATCAGAACCAAGCAACCTTATTTCAAATAAATTTTACCAGCTAATCTAGGTTACCATATTTGAATTGCATTTCGCTTTTTTAATATTTGGATTATTACTTGCGTTGTTTATTTACAAGCTTATGAAAATGAGTTCATGTTTTTGTGTTGCTCGATTATACTATGCCTAAAAAACTTTAAAATGGTCCATAAATTGCTCAATTAGAATAGTCAATTGCGAAAAATCACTTATAAAAGTGTATCGTTCTATTAGCAATTAGGTAATTGTCTAAGAAAAATCAATAGAATGAACAACAGCTTATCATGTTATAACCTACACATTCAAATGTAAATAATTATCAGATTTAATACGTGTGTGATAAAACGCGTTTATGTAATGCATATAATGAAATACAATTTGACAAAGTAAATATCATGTGGATACGTTAAGAATCTTAGAAATTAGAGGAAACCTGAGCGATTTCATTAAAAAATATGCAAATATGTTCTCGAGAAAGTGTACGTACCAAATAAGAATGTCAACCATGCTAGCCAATAAAAAACATGCTTATTTTCATCAAATAGACGATGTACTGAGCTTAGACAAAAGGTATGCGTCAAAACGATTGAAGATTGAGTTTACAGCGACTGTAATATATCCTATTGATTCTATACTGATTAACGATTTACTAGTATGGCAATATTTAACAAATGAAAGCGACTACGCCAGTTTTCGCAAACAATAAAATAGAAATCTAATGAAGATAAACATGATGATAAAATCCTGTACTATATATATATATATATATATATATATATATATATATATATATATATATATATATATATATATACGTGGAACTATTGGAAAGGAATGACCAAGCACTGGAAAATTTTAACTATACTATCATAATATTTGTAATTTTAGTTTACTTCATTGATTGAGACTAATGTATAAAGAAACCTATTTATTTCGAATCGTGGCCTTTTAAACAGATTATTCGATTGACTTAGAATGATAGCAATTCATATTATTATAGTCAAATTTTAACAGCTGATTTTAACTCATTTTAAATGACATCTCAAATGCCACCTTTTCCATGCATTTCATGTTCTTTAATAAATTACATCAAACTACAAAATCTTTTATGATTAATGCCCCATAGTTTACGCGTTTGCTCTTAACCGAAATTTTTACCGAAGCTCATTTGTTAAGATCTAGTTGCGTGTTTTGTAAATCGATATGGGAATATGCCAGAATTGCACAAAATTATACATTACTTGAGTAATTTTTATGTTACTGTTTTTTATTACTTCTTCATTTCATAATTTGGAGTCGTTACTTTCGTTTTTCAGAGAAATACAAATCTTATCCTAATTTCGAGGCAAATTACAATTTAATTTCCAAGCCTATCGATGATAGGAATAAATCGGTGGAATTGCAGAGATTTCACGTTTGAATCATTGGGCTGGCCTAAAATTTCAGTTACTCTGGTGATATTTGAACAATCGCACATTCTGACTTATCATGTTTTGACCACAATGGTAGATGATGCATATTTGTTATTGCAGATCTGTATATCATTGTTAACCAATTCATACTATGGATTTGTAGACTGTGACACCTGTTCCATTTTCATTTATCTTTTAAAACATTGAATGATTCACACATGGTATAGTGTGAAAGTCGTCTTACGGTGCATGACGACGTTTGTAAAATAATGCTTCCGGCTCAATTGAGGCTGTAGATATGTAGACTGCTACACCTGCCATATATCCACTTTTATTCAACAACATTGTATGACACACACTTGATATAGTGTCCAATTCATCTTACGCTGCGCGACATCTTTTGCAAATGACGATTTAAGTTCAATTGATACTGTAGATCTTTAGAGTGCAACACATGCACTATAGCAATTTTTATTCAACAACAATGAGTGATGCACACCTTTTTTTGTTGTAAACCCCATCTTTCGATGCATGACGTCTCCTGTTAAATAATGCTTCAGGTTCAATTAATACTGTAATTATGTAGACTGCAGCACCTGATCTATATCCATATTTTCCTAATAACAGTAAATGAAACACAACTGGTATAGTTGAACTTCATCTTAAAGTGCATGACGTATTCTATTAAATGATTCTTGAGATGCAATCGATGCTCCAGATCTGTAGCCTGCAACAATTGCTTTACATCTAAGTTTTTACGATACTCTCTCTCTCTCTCTCTCACACACACATATATATATATATATATATATATATATATATATATATATATAGAGAGAGAGAGAGAGAGAGATAATACGCATAACAACAGAATTTTATTATGCGTATTTTGGTATAAAGTGAAAATTTAAATAGATGGAAAATTATATTTATCAACAAAACTCGTATTTCATTATTGAGTACTCGTCAGTCTTTTCAAACATTTTTGCGGTCGGAATTTAAACTACAGGACACATGCTTCTATGTTGCAAATTATTACCCAAATACATAGAATTACTCGCGCACTTGTGACTACACCGTAAGGGCAAAAGCTATGCGTCAAAACGATTTATGATTGTACCGTCCTATTATTCCACATTCTTCTACCAAATATATAGTGGTTAAAGGGCGTAATACCGGCTCCTTCTGATGAGTCGCTAGTAAGCACGAAACGAATGTGCATGAGATTATACTTTCCGGTCATGCTGCCTTTGGTTTATCCTTCTGGTCACAACTGAACTAATTTGTTACTAGGTTTGCAAAACCTAATACATACTTGCATATATATTAGGTCTTCGCAACAAACAGTATTTAACTGTGATTTATGATTGAGTTTACATATTGATGTCATAATGTTACTTATATCATGAACTCAGTTACGTAAATTGTATGCTGTGTCGCTAAATGCGTAAACTTGATTTAAATCGTGGTTCACAGCATTCCAGCTCACTAAAAAGGATTTGGAGTGTAAGGATGAATTTATAGTCCAACAGATGTATTGCGTTTGTTATTTCATGATATTTTTAGGTTATACCAAATAAGTTTTTTAACTTAATCTTCTTCAAAAACTTTAATTTACTTAATAAACTACAAAGCAAATATACCAATATACATTTTGCAAAAGCTTAAGCCATCCGATTCAACGAAATATGTGCTTAAATTGATTTTAGTATGCGTATATATACGAATACTTTTAGGTATTACATGAACTGTACAACTACGAGACAAATTATCCAGATGGATAATCCTGACGGCATCAATGCTAGCAACAACTGATTGATCTCCAGAAACGGAAAATCATATGGTTCAGTGAAAAATATTGAATTTAAATTTTTATGCATTATTTAAATCATAAAATCGAATTAATTTGTTAAATCCTGCCTTTCATTCACACACAAAAAAATATATATTTATGTATGTATATATATATAAATATAAATTAATAAATAAATATATATATATATATATATATATATATATATATATATATATATGTGCTCATGTATTAGTCAAGATATTTCCAGTAACAATCTAAACAATTTTTTAACTAGAATTTCATACTAAATTTAGCATGATAAAGAAAGTTGAGCCTCATGTTCTTTTTCCTTTTTTGTTTGTACACGCTACAGCCAATAATGTGAACAAATGGTTAAGTCTCAAGCCATCAATACAAGAATGACCAGATCTCAGACTTAAATTTTCAATACAACGAGAAAAACCCTTAATGCAGACAGGAAAATACAAAGACACAAAAACATACACACTTACTAATCAGAAAAAACAAGAAATAGAAGTAAAACCAAGTCAGCTTTGTTGCCACACATATAATCAAAAGAAAACCTAGAATGTTTATAAATGAAAAGCTGTAAATGGAAATTTAGTATTCAGGAAATAAATGGCCATTATCTATTTTGTTATTAATGATTTTTATTCCTCATTAGAAATATACAGTGTAATATTCGAAGACAATGGACATAATAAAGAATATATATTATATATATATATATATATATATATATATATATATATATATATATATATATATATAAATGCAAACTGCCCGTACTGAAATCTGATTTCGTATTTTGTATGACTGGTTAAAAAAGAAATCGGTGTTTATTTCAGACACTTAAAATGTGGAGACGTTTAAGAAATGCGCAAAAGACGTTAGCGCCGAGAAAAACGTGGAACACATCGTTCTTTTATGATATATAATAATACGTTATGCAACAAGCAAGGTATGACCTAAATTAGTTTAATTTTGTTTTTTTTCAACATGAAGAATATATTACGAATAATACCAAATAGAGAATAGAGACAGACGAAGTTTTGAATTGATTAATAGAAAAACCAAATGTTATCAGAAAGATTTTTTTAAATTTCAGTGATTTAAAATAACTATTTCTTTGCTACGTTGAATGTTTCGGAACATTATGATCGAATTGGAAAAACGTTTATTCTAATTATTTTGTTTTCATATAATTCACACTCACAAAAAATAATTGATAGTATATCGAAAAAATGAAGATTATGAAAAACACAGAAAATCATCTAGTACTATTTTTATAAAAAAATCAAACTTTTGCATCTAAAATAAACATGAATCCTCTTGTTACATAGTTGCATAACATTGCAAAACTAACGGTAATTTATATTTTTATATTTCATCACACAAGAAATGCTTAATTATTCATCCTATAACATTGTATGTACTTACCCAAACGACAATCAAGTTTTTTTCTATACATATTAAACTTTTTTAATGCGTTGGAATGAAGGGATGCCAAATCATAGCAAAATACCTGATTTATTCGTACTTACATGACCAATTAGCTTTCGCCCAACTATGGTCTGAAAAACTTTTTTGTTTGGGCAAGCGCACTCATACTCTCAGTTGTTTTATTTTTATTAACGAAAATTCATTGGCTGTGTTTACTAAATGTATTAAATTTACCTGCAGTTATTGGCAAAGCGGCTTTATATTCTTGCGCTATTGCAATGCCTTTTTTAGGCTCTTCGGTGGAATTAACTTTTCTGTCAGCATTATCGAGTGGTGTTTCTTCCGATTGAACTTTTCCATGAAGGCTAGTAGTGCTGCAAGTGGACATTGCGCGATCTTCGGCATTTCGATTATCAGTTCGCTCTAAAGTACTGTAATTACTGCTGGTATCCCTCTGGTGGCTAAAGCAAAATACAAAGCAATTCCTATTACACAAAAATGCCATAGATAAAAATTATGCAAAAACGGCTATTTTACACTTATCTGTGTAGTAAAGAGTAAAACGTGATATATGCAATTGTGCATTACGTGTTCATGTAATAGTAAAGGTATTACCAATAACAAGCTAAGTAATATTTAATTAGGAGTATATGCTAAATTCAACATGATAGAAAAAGTTGAATGTCATGTAATTATGCCTTTTTTGTTTGCTGCCGAATAATTTTGTGAAACGGACTGTGCAATTCCCGATACGATTGCTTAAGAAATTACCAATTGGCTCAATTTAAATTAAAGCGCTATATAGTGCAAATTCAGAGCAAGTTCTTAATATCTAGCAAATCCCTTCACGAAAGAACAACAAACCAGTGACTCTTTAAATAAGTTAGGTTTCACCAATAATTAAAATATATTCAATTTAGAACGTAAGCTAACCAAAAAATCCTTTGTAACGGTGTAAAGACTTTAATAAATTAATTCCAAGATTACGCATTAGATGCTGTTTAAATTTAATTTTATTCGCGACCGGATATATATCTTTGTTTGCGACAAATACTCTTGTATTCCCATTAAAGTCTTCCTATCCTACGTCAAAATATTTCGAAGAAGAACATAGGCCGGAATACAACAGTAATTTCAATTGTGCATTAGGTGTTGCGAACCTAGTAACAAATTAGTTCAGTTGTGACCAGAAGGATAAACCAAAGGCAGCATGAACGGAAAGTATAATCTCATGCACACTCGTTTCATGCTTACTGGCGACTCATCAGTAGGAGCCGGTATTACGCCCTTAAACCACTATATATTTGGGTGAGGTTTGTGGGAAAATAGGTCGGTACAAATTCCTACAGGAATGTGTAAACATGCAGTAGTGAACCTAAGTACATCTGCTGGAGTGTCAGGTGATCAGAAATCGTTGTAATTCTCAGTTTTGGTGAACTTTAGCATAAGTTAAAATCCACCGTGTTGGTACCATGTACCGATTCAGCAACCATAATATTAGTACCATGTATCTTTTCGGTACCGTAATATTGGTATTGGGTACTGATAGTATAGCCATAATTTTGATATCCTTTACAGATTCGATATCCATATTAAATATAGTGAGTTAGCTATGCAGTCGCATTATAATTAAACGAACGTTGGTTGCACGGGCATTGATAACGATTACTTTATAATCAATGTAGTGATCTTGATATAAACACCTGACCTATTATGTACATACCTTTGTCAGTATAAACTAAGTAAAACACTGAGCCAACGCAGAGGTTAGAGCACCAGATTCCAAAGTAGATGCACTCAGGTTTGAGCCCTGCATGTGGAAAGCTCTTGACAGTACGTGATGAGTTTCCAATTAGGACGAAAACAATCTACTGGATGAATTGCCTTTTCCACACTATACAATACTTAGTTTTTACTGACAAATATATGTACATAATTAGTCAGGTGTTAATATCAAGATCGCTGCCTTGATTAAAAAAGTAACTTTATATGAAGTCAGCTTCACTACTTCAGGTTTACACATTCGTATAGAAGATCGTACTGTTCTATTTTCCAACATTCCTCTCCAAAATATATATTGTGGGTAAAGTGCGTAATACTGGTTCCTAGTGATGAGTCGCCAGTATGCACGAAACGAATGTGCACGAGATTATACTTCCCGTTCATGCTGCCTATGCTTTATCCCGTTGGCTATATTCGAACTTATTTGTTACTATGTGCGCAACACATAAGACACAACTGCATATATATATATATATATATATATATATATATATATATGAGTTCTCCGCCACAAACAGTATCTAATTGTTATACAACAGTATTTGTCGCGAAAGAAGTCTCAGGTAAAAATTCTTTGCATTCTGGCCTTAATCAATGTAACGTATGTCATTTGCATGGCAACAATGAAGTCATTTAGTTACAAATGCGATTTCAAAATATTCTGGCTTGGCGATTGAAAACAAAATTTCAAAAAAACTTTAGAAGAGTGGCGCGTTCACTAAAAGAATAAGCTACAGTCAGCAAGGGAAACATTATTAAATCATGTACACATGTGTCTTGCGCATACTCGAGACTCAACAGTTCCAAATTGGATTTTCCAAATTTTCGGCAATATAAGCCCAACTTCGATGTGATGATGTTGGCACTATATAAAGCCGGCATACGTTATATGTATTGAGTGGGCTATGACTTCACACTGTGAACGAATTTATATGAAGTTTACCAAACCACAATTTTTAGATATACATGCAAATTCGATTTAACCATTTTGTAAATTACTTCAAGGTTAAATGATCTAAAAGTTAGTGTGTGAATAAAAAGTTTAATAAAGATATGCGGCCAAAATAAACTATGACCAGAAAATAAATTACCCACTGAAAGAAGGAGAATTTTATTATTGCACGAAAAGATAAACCGGCATAAAAATTTTGTTAATAAATGTTACATGAAATATAAGCACTAGGTTGCATGGCATAAAAAGATATTGATAAATTAATTATGACATTGTGAAAGATGATAACTTATAAAATAATAAATTTTATTCACACATAAGTCAATCTTAATCTAATATGTTGCATCTTTTGCTGCAGTTATTTCCTGATTCCAATTCGTGCATACATCGCTTTATATCATTTGTTAAATAGATCCCAGTGTGTTTTTAGCTGTTGTTTATCCAAAATGTTTTCTCTTGACTAAATTTCAGTAGACTCTCCGATCAATCTCGTCATTCTCTTTTAATTGTATACCAGTACGCATCGACAAAATCCACGGTTAACTTTACGTCTGATCTCTAATAAATGTTGTCCAAGATCAGGTATTTTGTCATGTTCCAAATTTCACACAGTTCTATTTTCTCGTCTTAATTTGACTGAGCGTGTGATTTTTGTCACGCATACGAAATTAAAATTTCTGCATGGGATTTCGCACATTTCTGATGAGACGGAGCGTTTGACATTTAGCATTTTTTGGGAGTTTTAACGCCTCACTCAATAAAAGGATGCGCGAAATGAAGTAGGTAGAACACGAAACTGCATGTAATTAAGCAAGTAAGATCATAATGGATCTGACCGGATAAAAAATTAATTCAGCTTGTAATTTAGGTGTTGCACACGTAGTAGGAAATTAGTTAATATAGGGCAAGAAGGATAAACCAAAATCCTATTTGAACTAATTTGTTACTAGATATGCATCCCTAATATATATATCTATATATACATATATATATATATATATATATATATATATATATATATATATATATATATATACATATATCATATATATTACTTCTGTGCACAAATTGTATATTACTATGTAGCTGGGATGCTTGTCGACGCATATTGTTATGCAGTCGTCACAAAAAACCAGTTCTATTAGTAAATCTACTGAAGTTAAATCGAGAAACAATATTACGAATAAAACAGCGATGGATCAATTGCTTTGCTTTAATTGAATCATAGTACGCACCAATGGTAACAAGCAACAACTGCAAAAATTAAATTCAGAAACTGGCTCCTGCATACATTTGAATAAAATTATACTAGTAGATGACCATCAGAGTATTTAGAAAAGAAGGCGAGCAATTAAAATGAATTACCTGATCTGCATTTTGACTAACGCAGCTTTCATTGTTCCAGTAGTTTTCTTTATGCAAAATATTTTGGCCAAACTTACTGCAGGCTTTCATCAGTTGCATTTTGTTTCACAAGTTTAACAAACGAAACAAATGAAGCAAGCGCGTTGATTCCTCTAGCCATAATATATATATATATATATATATATATATATATATATATATATTTATACTTCAGACTGACCTTTCATTAGATATTCGCGTGCCACATGTGTGTGTGTGCATTTTAAATATAAAATGCAACTGATGAAGGCCTACGGTAAGTTTGGACGAAATATTTTGGAAAAAGAAAACTACTGGAACAATGAAAGCTGCGTTAGTCAAAACACTGATAAGGTAATTTCAATTAATCCAGCTTCGCAATTAAGCCAATCTTTCAAAAACATTAAAATAATTATTTGTTACGAAAAATATGGACCGCTTAGTTGTGCTTTATTTTTCAAAATTAAGGATAGTTTCCTATTTGTTAGTACCTTTTCTATGTACAAAAATAAAAATAAATTCAATCAGATACACGAAACGCTTCTTTCTCATTATCTCCTCAAGTATCTACTAATGAACATAGCTTTATATAGAAATTGGAAGGCTAAACAAGATAGAAATATGTAAACATAGAGAGAGTGAAAAATGGAAACAAATCAATTGCTTGCGTGACCACCAGTTCAAGCTCAATGCATTAACATGCTCTTTCTGCTTGCATAAATCCGGCTGCAATTTGTTTAGACATAAGGCTTCGTATGTGGCTAGCTCCCTTTTGTTTTTGCATTTAGTAATTACTTTGAATGCTACGTCTGGAGAACATACGTGCGTTGTTTCGATGATGTGTTGCGCAATAGCAGACGTGTATTCACCATTTGATTTAAAACAGGCGTTCAAGTTGCAATGTTCTCTCATTCGAGTAATTAACCGTCTGGTCGATCGGCCCACGTAAGTTGATCGACAACTTGCGCCTGTATATTGGTAAATAATATTTGATGTCGACATTAACGTCTGTTTCTCTTTGATTGCTAGTAAAGGCAAGTGTGTTACCATAAATAACACTCGTAGTTTAGCTGCATTAAATGCGCGTGTCATTCAGGAAATGACATCCCCCTTAAATGGGATGTTAAGGTAGACTGTTTTCTTTTCTGGATCGTAATATGTCTGTTTCTGTATAATTCTCCTTTTGATAATTGATTCAATTAATTGTCTAGGATAGCCATTAGACATTAAATTGTGAATTGATTTATTATATTCGTTTTCTTTTGAATATTGACTGACCAACCTGCCAATTCTTGAAAAGCGGCCACGAACTGTGGGTAATTTACATAGAAACGGCACGAACTTGCTGTAATGCAAATGATGTGCAGACCAGGTCGGTTCTGTCTAATTTATCATTCGTTTCTTTTTTAATAGTACATCTGGGAAAAGTAGACGGTCATTTTTATCGTGCTCTGACGAGAAACCAATATTCTTTTGTGCTTTGTTGAGACTTTGAAACAGTGTTCGTGATTGCGACCTGTTTTTAAGGATAAGAAATATATCATCCACGTGCCGTATATATTGAGCACATTTACTTTTGTCACTCCTTAATGATGTGTTCTCTAGATGCCCTAGACAAATCTCAGCCAATACTATAGGTAAGGGGCACCCATTGCCACACCATCAGTCTGTTTATAGATGCTTCCATTAAAACAAAAACGTACGTCTTTTGTACATAATAAGATAAGCTTACGTAGAATCTGACCTGGCACCGGCGATGGTAATACGCCGTTTCAATATAAATTATCAACAGTTCGTGACTGCTTTTCAAGAATTGACAGGTTGGTTAGTTAAGATTAAAAAGAAAACGAATTTAATAAAGTAATTCACGATTAAATAACTAATGGCTATTCTAAACAAATAATTGAATCAACTATTAAAAGCTGAATTAAACAGTAACAGACGTATTACGATCCAGAAAAGAAACAGTCTGTCTGAACATTCTATTTAAGGGGGATGCAATTTCTCGAATAGCACAAGAGAAAGTTGAAGCGGCATTAAAACGCACATTTAATGCAGCTACACTACGAGTGTTATTTAGGGTAACAAACTTGCCGTCACTGGTAAACAAAGAGAATCAGCCGTTAATTTCAACATCAAATATTATTTACTAATATACCTGCGCCAGTTGTCGATCAACTTATGTAGGCCGATCGACCAGACGGTTAATTACTCGATAAAGAGAGAACATTGTAACTTAAACGCTTGTTTTAAATCAAATGGTGAATACACGTTTGCAATTGCGCAACACATCGTCGAAACATCACGCGTTGTGTTTGGTATATTTCTTAGGATTTCATGGCAGTAAAACATTAGTTACTAATGAATTTTGTGCTACTGCTCATGATGAAGGTGGTGATGTCAAAAGAGTGCATACTAAAATTGTTTCACTTGGAAAATCAATTTCTTTACAAAAACATTACAGAATCAAACGTTTCGGTCTTTACTTGAAATATGGCAAATATTGGTCCGAAAGCCTAATGGTAAGCAAAATGATCTTTAAGTATTGTTGCACCAGATACTTGAGTTTCGGCCAGTAAAGCTCACATCCATTAATTTTATTCTAAACTAAGTCTTCAGAGAAAAGGACTTATATGAAAAACTGCTTTATCTATTCGGTCAGCTTGACGATCCAATTAATCGGTAGACAGCATTATTTTGATTAAATTAATAAAGAACACACGTATGAACAGATAAAAATGTAATCAACGTGAAATATATGTTATGCATATTAATAAATACGTAATTTTTGTTATATTTATTATTAATAATTTAGCTTGAGCTTTCCTACAATATGAGCTGTTTGAAAGTGACAAAATATAGGTAAGAACGCAAGGGGAAAGACGAGCACAGATCAACAATGAAAGGACCAAATTGTATAGAACATATTTTACTGCCACTACATAACGCACTTCTACGCTTTTTCCTTACTGTTATTTAATTTTTGTGATTTAGAAATTTAGAACGTCGTTTCGATTTAAACTTTGACTAAACATGCCGGAAAGACAAAAATTACTTTTTAACTAGTTAACCTCCATGAATTTAGTTTCATATACTAGTAATACAATAGGTTTCAGCGTAGTTTTAATTTAATTTATGAAAAATGTTAATAGATATAAATAATTCGTTTTGAACAAAACTGTAAACCGAGATAAGTATTTTGTATATTTTAAATTATCTGTATACGTGTGCATAGATATCTTATTCGTAACCAACTATGTCTTGAAAAGTAAATGAAGTATTAAGCAGTAAAGAATTATTACGGAGGATTGCGTCATTGTACATTTTCATTAAATTAAAAGCAAATATGTATTAAAAACCGGTAATATTGTTGTCTGTACACGTTTAACACACATAACTTAAGATAATATTTGGAGCTCTCTTACTTGTGCTCATACGATGCGACACTCCTGACAATGTTTTGTGCTTTTTCACAATTTTCTGACAACTGAAAATAAAATTGTATTTATTTATGTAGAGAAACATAAATTTGCTGCAAAAAAAGTACATTACACGGTTAAATAGAAAACAAAATTTATATAACTAGCCAAATTGGAACAGGTGACGAAACAGCTGAAACGCGAGCTGTGATGACTGAAATGGACACGGATTTAGAGATAGAATAAGTAATTTCCAGTTGAAATAGACCTGGTACTCGCATATCCAAGATTTATTGACATCCGAAAATACATACTGATATGTATTTTAGGCTCTCCGGTTTTATGGTAAACACGCAAAATCATAAGCTTTTTTAGGGGACTAATATTGTAAATGTAACGTACCAAAATAGCATTTAAGACAAATTTGTGTCTTTTTACGCAATTATGAATAATGCCTATTTTTAGCAATGGCCTTGAAATAAGCAAGCATGCTCGCAATTGTTGCACTTATTATAAAATGAAAATTACGTGCAGATGTGTCGATGATTTACGCATGACAAGCTGTGTTCGGTTATAGGTCAATACGCAACGCGATTCTTATTTAACACACACACACACACACACACAGTTAAAGCATAAAAAGCTCGTATTCTGTTGAGTTTAACCATTTAATACTGTTTGTTGCAAAGAACTAATATATATGCAAGTATGTATTAGGTGTTGCGAACCTAGTAACAAATTAGTTCAGTTGTGACCAGAAGGATAAACCAAATATATAGTGGTTAAAGGGCGTAATACCGGCTCCTACTGATGAGTCGCCAGTAAGCACGAAACGAATGTGCATGAGATTTTAGTTCTTCGCAAAAAACAGTATTTAAAGGTAATATATTGAATTGAATGATTTCATGCTTACCGCGAAATGTGATAACTGATATCGATCAAGGCCAGGGTGTATTGATTTACTGGAGTAACAGGTGTTCAGAAATTGTTGTAATTCTCAATTTCGGTGAACTATAGCATAAATTGATTTCCATCAGGTTGGTATCATGTACCGACTCGGTAACCATAGTGTTAGTACCATGTATCTTTTTGGTACAACAATGTTGGTATCAGTTACTAACACAATAGCCATAGTGTTAGTATCCTTTACAGACTCGGTATATATATATTATATAGTGTGAGTTAGCATTGAAGTCGTATTGTCGTTGACTTCAGATTATGTTAGCTTCACTATTACAGGTTTACACATTCGTCTAGGAGATTGTACCGTCCTATTATTCCACATTCTTCTACCAAATATATAGTGGTTAAAGGGCGTAATACCGGCTCCTACTGATGAGTCGCCAGTAAGCACGAAACGAATGTGCATGAGATTATACTTCCCGTTCATGCTGCCTTTGGTTTATCCTTCTGGTCACAACTGAACTAATTTGTTACTAGGTTCGCAACACCTAATACATACTTGAGTTTAACAATAATTGATTGCGCGGGTGGTGGTAACAATTATTTAAATCAAGTTTGTGAGCTTGAAGTAAACACCAATCCCATCGTATTTAACCAGTCGTCGAACAACATGCGGCTGGCGGTAGTTTTGTTATGTTGTTCTGTTGAGTTTGTCAAAATAAATTTGAAACTCGGCAATCATATTGTTAGTAATATGTACATTTTCGGTACCATAATGTTGGTATCGGGTACTGACACAATAGCCATAGTGTTGGTACCCATTACAGACTTGGTATATATATATTATATATTGTTAGTTTTTAAGTCACATTGTTAAAGACTTTATATGAAGTTTGCTTCACTAATGAAGGTTTACACATTCGTATAGGAGATTGTAACGTCCTATTTTCCCATAATACTCACCAAAATATATAGTGGGTAAAAGGTTTAATACCGGCTCCTATTGATGAGCCGCCAGTAAGCACGATACAAATGAGCATGAGATTATACTCTCCGTTCACGCTGTATTTGTTTTATCCTTCTAGTCATATTTGAACAATTTTGTTACTAGGTGGGCAACATCTAATATATAAACGCATATATAGTAGTTCACCGCCAGAAACAGTATCTAAATTGGAAAATTAAAAATAAATGATTAAATTCACACTCTTCATTGAACCTACCAACTTGGTTTGAGATAAATAAGATTGATGTTGCGCGTACACTTATATTTGAGCGTATGTTTAAATGTGAAAATTATGACAGACCATCACAACACATTCTAGCTCTTATGGAACTAAGAATATAGGACATGTTTCAAAATTTGATTTCTATTTTTATAAGTATACGCCATCTATAGGATTTTCTTAGCACCATCAAAAATGCTATTAAGCCATGTTTACTATTTTTGAGTTCATATTCTTGAATACGTTGCAATTATGCAGCAAACATTTCTAGAACTATACAATATACGTGAGACTACGAGAGGTGAGTGCCGCATATCCGATTTTGCTTCCTTTCTATACGTATTTCGGATTGATCCTTGTTAGTCCTTTTGCTGTCGTAATATGATAATGGACATAAAAGCCGCAAACGTGCCACTTCATTTGAATGAGTTTGAATTCAATTTTATGCCACCGGCTAGATAAAAGTGGATTTATGTTTATCCCACACGATAAAACTAGATTTAATAAATTGCTATTTCCACCTGCGCAGTCAATGAAATTTTAATTGTATAACATATGTAAATGTGGCGAAAGCTGCAAAAAGTTAATGTTCATGACTGAAGAAAAATTGTGCAGCCAAAATTTTCAATCATATAAAGTATATGCGCGACAACTAGAAGTAAGGTCAACATATTCCATTTTCTTTTCCTTCTATATATATATATATATATATATATATATATATATATATATATATATATATATATATATATGTGTGTGTGTGCCATGCCTGTATGTATTGCCTGTATGTACCTGTATATGTACCTGTATGTGCCTGTATACCTGTATGTGTCTGTGTATGTGTCTGTGTATGTGCCTGTGTATGTGCCTGTGTATGTGCCTGTGTATGTGCCTGTGTATGTGCCTGTGTATGTGCCTGTGTATGTTCATGTGTATGTGCATTTGTATGTGCATTTGTATGTACATTTGTATGTACATTTGTATGTGCCTGTTTGCATGTAAGGGACTTTCCCGCTGTATTGCAAAGTTATGTTTGAAATCTGGTCATTCCTGTATTGATGGCTTGAGAGTTGACCAAATGTTCGCATTGTTGGCAGTTACGCGTACGAATGATATTTGACCGAGTTTAGTCTTTCGTTTCCTTATTGCCGCAACTTTGTTTTCAGTTTGGAATGCACAATTTGTTTCGCAATTTCTGTCTCCGTATATGCAGATGCCTTTCCCCCTCAGTTTGTTGCCAATCCGATCTAATATTTTGTGAATTTTGTCGAGGGATTGTTTGGTCTTGTCTGGGTGTTACTAAATTTTCGTTGGATTTTTTGATTTCTGGCTAGTCGATTAGAATAATATGTTGCTGAAACTTTTGAATATTTAGGCCAGGTGTTTGTTGTATTATATAAAGGGCTTCATAAATAAATAATTTTTATGATTTTGCTTCATGTAGAATTGAAAAATCGGTCAAATTAACTGGGTGCAACGTTTTCAAAGTATGATCCTAAATAGCTGATTTTCCTGACAGCGCCAAGCCATTTTTAATCAATTTCTACTGCAAGACCGCAACCTTGATTATAATAATTGTTATCAACACCCGTGCAACCAATGTTCGTTTAATTATATAAATGTTTATTTCAATACCACTTCCCCATGTAGTGTGGTGTCTGTTTAGTAATGACAGATTGGAGATGGTTAGTTGGAACTTTTGGTCGAAATGGATGCCATATGAGCTCCACCTAAAGAAAAATTAGACTAACCAAGTTACATTAGTTAGTATAAAACTAAAAAAAATGTGTGTAGCGTAGTGTGCGGCAGGATGGCTCAGTGGTTAGAGCACCGGATTCCGAAGCAGATGTGCCCAGGTTCGAGTCCTGTCCGAGGCAAATGCTGGCCAGTACATGATGAGTTCCCAATAAGGACGAAACCGGTCTACTGGATGAATTGCTTTTTCTACACTATACAATTCTTAGTTTATACTGACATATGTAAGTAATTAATGGGTCAGGTGTTTATATCAAGACCGCAACCTTGATTATAATAAATGCTATCACCACCCGCGCAACCAATGTTCGTTTAATTTTTTGTGGGATGACCATAAATGTTTGAAAAGGCCTTCACAAAGAGAAGCCGAAGTATACGGACAAAAATGAAGACAATGGATGCAAGTACGATGCTGTACACAACAAAGGGAGGTAAATTATCTATTCTCCGGCGCACAACATGTTTCGTTTAATGTGTTTTAATTTTGCAAGAACATTCTCAAGAAAATCTGTGAACGGTTCAATAGGAATAGTTAATAAGCGTAAGTTGGTGACGATGAATTAATTAATATACCTCGATTTCGACATTTTCGCAAAATATTTTAAGTGTTGATTAAGAATATGAACGTAGTTCAAAGCTATGAATTTCACTTTGGAAGCACATCATCTGATATATAAATAGTTAATAGTACTGTAAGGGTTCGTATCAATTCGCCGACATATTGCCTAAATGAAATTCAAATTTCATTTATGCGGTACCAATTAAAACAAGCGAAATTTGCGGCTTACCAATGGCGTGCAACCTTGCGCTTGAAAAAGTATATAAGCACAATGCATTTACCATGCATCATCACGCACGTTTGACAAATTGTTCTGTGCGCTAGGCGTGATTTCTGTCTCTTTCTCTACTTTTCTTTAAATCAAGTTTGCGAGCTAGAAGTAAACACCAATCCCATTTTATTTATCCAGACTTATATATATATATATATATTGCAGCGTTAAACGCTCACATTGTTTGGAGACTTCTGCCATCGTATGCGCCTCTGTTATTTCCACTTCAGTTTGTTGCCAATCCGATTTACGTTTGTTGATTCTAGTCGAGGGCCTGTTTGTTCTTGGCTGGATACTAGTAGATTGTTGTTGAATTTTGTTATTCTTGGCCAGTCGATAAAATATCATGTTGATGAAACTTTTGAATATTAAGGTCAGGTGCTTGTTGTAAAGGGCTTCATAATAAATAATAATTTTTCTGATTTTGCTTTATGTAGAATTGTGAAATTGGTCGAATTGACAGGGTGCCCCGTTGCCAATATATGATCGGAAATAGCTGATTTTCCTGACGGTGGCAAGCCTTTGTTAATCAATTTCTGTGGCAAATGTTGCTGGATTCTGCTTATCAATTACTTCTTCGTACGTCCGATATATGTGCTACCGCACATACATGAGAATTTGTAGACTATGAATGATTTGGAGAGAATTGGCAATTGATCTTTGGCATCCAACCTCATGATTCTCTGTGTACTAAATGTCATATTAACTTTAACACTGGGGAAGTTGTCCTTAGTTATTCTATTCAGCCGCCGTGCAATTATTGAGGCTGGTACGTCGCCTCTAAATGGTAAGTTTAGGAAAACCTGCTTGCCGGTATCCTCTCTAGTACGAATCTGCCGTGGTCTGATGTTGACATCAATGAAACGCTCTGGGTAGTTGTTCATTAGCAAAATTTTCCTGAGGTAGCCCAGTTCTTCCTCAATCTTGTGTTCAGAGCAGATCTTCCTGATTCTGTTTGCTAGGTTGTTTACTAAGTTTCTTTTGTGGGATTTTGGCACACTACTGTTGTAGTGAATGTATTGTCCGGTGAAAGTGGATTTTCTATGTATGGCCAGTGTCAAATCTCCGTTTGCTTCTCGAGTGATTTTGATGTCAAGGAAGGGAAAACTGTCGTCTTTCTCTACCTCGAGAGTGAATTTGATGTCTGGATCGACTCCATTTGCTTGTTTGAGGATTTCGGAAGGGTCTGCTGCTTCTGAGATGAACAACAAGATATCATCTACATACCTTTTGTAGAGTGCGCACTGGTCAATTATACCTTTTAGGCTCGTTTTTTCCAGGTGATACATGTATACATCTGCCAGGAGGGGTGCGATGCAACTTCCCATAGCTACACCATTGATCTGACGGTAGTATATCCCTTCGAATGTAAATTGCACGTTTTTAGTACATGCTAATATGAGGTCTTTGATGTCATTGGTGTATATAGGGAAGTCAAAAAACTCATTTTTGATGAGGTCACACAAGATCTCCGTTGTCTTATCCAGTGGTATGTTTGTAAATAAGGATGAGACGTCAAGCGAGACCATTTTATTCTGTAGGATGTTCTTCCCCTTCAATTCATTTGCTAGTTCGAAGGAGTCCTTGATAGTGTTAGCGTTTATGATGCTCCGTATTGGTTCAAGTAGTTTGCAGAGAAACGTGGCTGGTTTATGTTGTGGAGCGTTGATCATTGACATAATGGGCCGCATCGAAGGAGCTCCTGAGGCTGTCACGGCTTTATGAGTTTTTGGTTTGCCGTACAATCTTGGGTGTTTGTTATATATATATATATATACATATATATATATATATATATATATATATATATATATATAATAAATTGTCCTTTGCCTTCGATTATTACAGAGTATTTTTTTATTAGGAAGAAAAACATTAATACCAATATGGATAATGGCCATTTATTTCAATTTACAATCTTTCATTTATTTAAATCCTTGGTTTTCACTTCATTATCTTGTTGACAACTAGTCTGAAACAGTTTTACGTCTATTCCTTGTTTGGGCTGATTAGTATGTTTTGTATGCGTTTGTGTCTGTGTGTGTGCCTATTTGCATGTAAAGGTCTTTCTCGCTGTATTGCAAAGTGATGTTTGAGATCTGGTCATTATTGTATTGATGGTTAACCAACTTTTCACATTGTTAGCTGTTACGTGTTCGAATGATATTTTCCCGAGTATTGTCCTTCGTTTCGCCTTGTTCTACAATTTTGTTCAGTCCACTTGGTAGCAGCGCAAGGTGTGCTGACTGCAGTGTTGAATGCACATATTGTTTTAAAATTTCTGTCGCCGCATGTGCAACAGTTTTTTTCCTCTTCAGTTTGTCGTCAATTCGATTGAATGTTTGTTGAGTCTGGTCGAGGAGGTGTATGGCCTTGTTTAGATGCTAGGAAATTGTTGTTTGGTTATGTGATTCGTGAGCGGTTGATTGGAATATTATGTTGGCGAAACTTTAGACTGTTTAGGCCAGATGCTTGTTGTTTTATATAACGGGTTTCCTATGCGTAGTGATTTATCTGATTTTGCTTTGTGTAGAATTGAGATATATATATATATATATATATATATATATATATATATATATATATAAGTATAAATATACAGGGCAGCACTGAATAATAACAGGACAGCTTAGACGATTAATAATGAATTTAAAACTGACCTAGATTAAAGACACAAATTTGATGTGTTAAGGGTCCAATCAACTCTGCGGAACTGTACACATATGACAATACAAAACATGGCATTGAAAAAATAATGCATACAAACAAGATGAAGTAAAGTAAGTTTTCAACAGAAGACGTGTTGATTTAATGGATTTTTTTCATGCAATTAAAAATCGATTGATGAGTCAATAATGCCAGTTAAAGAAGCACGCACGCACGCACGCATTCACTTAAAAAAGATAAGTAAAAAAATGAAGATGGGCCTGTTGCAAATTTTTTATATTATTTTGCAAAATATAACTAGGTACCGTAATTCACTTCGATACTCTTTATTTCTTATGTTGACTACCTGGTTAGCAGTTTTTGTACTTCTATTTGTCAGTGAATTTTTTATAAATTTTTAAAAATCACCCGAACTGAACCTGTTATTCTCCGTAATTTGTTCGAACAATTCAAGAAAATGTTCAAGGAAAGGATAATTTTATTTACTCCCTAGACTTCCAAATATCTGAACTACTTCCTATACTGATTTATGATGCAAAATGATATTGAATACAAGCAGGAAAACGAAGGATATGTACTTGGTTGATTGAATGTTGTAGTTAAGTGCAGTTAAATCCCAATACCTGTATTTCAATATCCAAAGAATGTCACTAACAAACTAGAATTCTATAATCGATTGAATACTTACATCCTCGTCAAATTTTCGGTAACCATGCGAGCATTTATTTTATTCAACTATTTCCGTTCGATTCCCTCCATCAACACAATCGCATCGTTCAAATGAGGCCTGTATATTTATATCGTCACGACTACTCGGTAAAATGGTTAGAGCAAAGAAAACTGATCTAAATTATAGTGCTTCGTTTTGTTTTCTTGAAAGACTTGACAGATAATGGTCGTTGAGACAAGAGGAACGTAACAAAATGGAGCATGGTACTGTTATTATACGAGAAGCCTTTTGTTTAGAAGCGAGGCAACACAAACCTGAAGGTTGATATTGGTGGCTTATACTGGAAGCTAATAACTGGTCTGACTTATGTTGATTTGATGACTGTTGAAAAGCAAAGCGCCAAAATCACGATGGATAGTGCTGGTTTTACACGGGAAGCTAATCACCCAATATCATTTACGTCAATATAATGAGACTTTGTTAAAAAGACAGACATCATAGGCCTGGTGGTTTATATTGTTATTTTATACATAATGGTAAAGCAATTAAACCTGCGGTCAGTATTTAAAAGCTGAATCTTCGGTGAGAAAAAGGCATCAGTGGATGTAGAAGTTAGACCATGATAACATGCCGACTATAAGATGATGCTTCAACAGGCGCTAACTATTATACCAAACATCCGATTGCAAGCACAGATTAAAGATTTGCATTCCTACTAGCAGTATTTCGCAAAAAAATTGGTGGCAATATATGAGTTTACTTCTATCACGAAAGAGTTTAACCACGTTTTCTAACAAATGAAATAATGGTGGAAGAAGAGCACACTCATTGAATAGATGAAAGTAAACGTATTTGTGAATATATTAATAATAACTTGATAAACTATTCAGATTAAGCTTTCCAACAAAAAACCCCAATTTACGCGTTGAGTAATCATGTTCTTTTAACTGATTGTGTTTCCGAATATATACGTAAGTTTGCAAACGATACAATAGTTCGAGAGATAAAGCAATTTATCGATAGCCATCAAGAATATTACGTTCTATGCGTCAAATTTAAGATTTACATTAAATTTTTGAAAGTTTGTTATAGCGATTTATTTTATTCTTCTAGTCATTACTGAGACTGGTAGATCGTCTGTAAAATGTAGGTGCAGGTAGACTTTAATGTTGCATGATTCTGTTACATCATCAATTAATTTATTCTGATAGTCTTTCTTTTGCAGAAACTCCGTCAAATGATATAACTTTTCTTTAAATCAAGTTTGCGAGCTTGAAGTAAACACCAGTCCCATTGTATTTAACCAATCGTCGAACAACACAACAAAACTACCGCCAGCCGCAACGCACTGACGCGTTTCGACCTTCCATGATCATCATCAGAGTACCACGGCAAACTGACTATCGAGGATCAAACCGCATTGAATATATATGGAAATCAAATTTAGATATGCGGCTCTCTAGCAGTCTCGCATAAATTGGACTTGACTGGAAATTTCTATGCAGTCACGACATTAACTGTTTGCAGCTTTCGCCACATATACATATATAAGCAATTCAATATAACAATAATCGATTGCGCGGGTGGTGGTATTAATTATTTAAATCAAGTTTGCGAGCTTGAAGTAAACACCAATCCCATTGTATTTAACCAATCTTCGAACAACATAATAAACCTACCTTCATTCGAGAAGGCTTCATTAAATATTGTGCCTAATGATTTTTCTACAGATGTCAAATTCATGACGTTCATTCCTGATTTGATTACAATTGATTCCCTAATCAACCTGATTAATCTTTTTCGGTTACATAGTGCAATCCGTTTACAGTCATCCCAGTTTATCTGATGACCTGTCTCCATTGAGTGCCTCGTTAGATTTGATCTATGACTATGTCTATATTTGCATGCAGTTTTATGTGCCTCTCTACGTACCTTTATTGGACGCATGGTTTCACCTATATACCTGAGATTGCAATATTTACAAGGTATTTCATAAACCCATAATGTGTTGAGCGGTTGTATTTTTTCATTCTGATGCGGTAGCTTATTGCCTATTTTAACTGATTGGCATAATAGTGTTCTTATATTGTATTTGAAACATGAGAACTAAAGAGATGTCATTTCGGCTGTACTTAAAGGAAACACTAACCAAAAACTTAAGCTAGTGTAAAAGTGAAAATATTTTGTAGAGTGGATCAGAAACTTTGATGCGGTCGTGCCCTGGTTCGAGCCATATCCGTGATAGATTGCTGGACCATACTTAAAGAGTTCACAATGAAGTATAAATTATTGTAAAGGATGAATTATATTTTCTACACTATAATTTTTTTAATTTTACATTGATAAATGTTTATACAATGTGATTGGTTCTTATATCAATTTCGTAACTTTGATAAGAATAATTATTGTCACCGCCCGTGCAATCAGTGATTAATTAGTTTATTTCACTTCTTTGCTATGGCTGCATGATACAATAGTAAGCGTATTAAATTCATGAGAATCGCTCTTTTTGGCAATCGTTTGAAGATTATAAATTATTATTAAAATGTCGAATATTTATATAAAAAACAAAATTTAAAACAAATTGTGTTAACCAGAAAGTCTCGAAACACAGCATGCTACCAATATTTAAAAAAAGGAATCACCTATTTCTTAAAATGTATTATAATAATATTCATACATATTATATATATATATACATATATATATATATATATATATATATACATACATATATATACATATATATATATATATGTCTAGCGGATGAGTGAAACAGTACGTAGACCAATTCTCCTAGACTAGATCCTCAGCATTATCGATTCTGACCATCATAATTTGAGTGTGAAACTAGTACAAAACCGATCTAGTATATGAATGATATTTTCTATCTTATTCTTTGTAAATTTTATAATAATTATAAATATTTAATCTCATCTTATGAAAAAAATATAATCTAATATGTATAAAATATCCATTACTTATTAATGTTTAAAAAAATCATTTTACAAGAAGTACATTGCAACGAATAACTTAACGTAACTTTGTCGTAATTAATTAGGCCAATTTATTTCGTTAACTGTAAACAAGCCAATTAAACTAATTCTATTATAAACTTCAATGGTTTTCAATAGATGATAGAGCTAAAGATGTCCAATTTTTAGTTTCATTCATATTTATTTACATTTTGCTCGTATAAGTAAATCATGGCGTAAGATAATAAATGAAAACCCATCAAATTGAACGGTTCCGTTCTTATTGTGAAATCATCAGTGATTTTCACAATTTACGCGATCACGATTTGAACCCGGCGCTTTGGGTTCAGCATCTCGAAGCTCTTCCACCACACGAAAGAATCCATGCATTTTATGAACCTTTCCGTTATATAATAATATATCTTTTGAAATGCGAGCCTTAATAATATTCATTGTGCCCTTCCCATGTGCAAAAACAAAAAGCAATTTTATCAGATACAAAAAAACCTTTCTCATTATCTTCTCAATTAACTATTAATGAACATCTCTTTATATACAAATTGAAAGGTAAAACAAGATAGAAATATGTAAACATGAAGAGAGTCTGAAATAAGGAAAACAACCAATCAAATGCGTGCGTGAGTGAACTGGAGGTGATACACTCAATTGATTGGTTGTTTCCCTTATTTCACACTCTCCACGTTGACATATTTCTATCTTGTTTTACCTTTCAATTTATATATAAAGAGATGTTCATAAGTAGATACTTGAGTAGATAATGAGAAAGAAGCGTTTGTTGTATCTGATAAAATTTCTTTTTGTTTTTGCACATGAGAAGGGTATAAAAACATATGTTTCTTGTCAGTTTTACGCCTTGGTGAATAAAATAAGTTAAAGAAATTGATATGCATGTCTATCTACGCACGCATGTGTTGTCATCATACAACAGACACCATACGACCCAGAAAAGTTATATTGAAGTAAATATAAATGTACGAAATGAACGGCAGTACTCCGAGCTTTTTTGGATTAATTGTATTTTGACATTTAAGTCCATACTGTTGAGTAGCTGTTTGCGGATAGGAGTGATTTATTCTTCCTTTCTAAATATTGTTCAAGATCTCCTTACTGTCTTACCAAAGGATAGTGATTTAAATAAGCTTTCGCATATTTTGGTTATTGCATGCAAGATTCGTCTTCCTCGTATGGGCTTCGTCATATCACATTCTGCATGTTGAATGCCTCGCCATTCTCTCTTTGATTAACACGACTTCTTCCAATAAGAAACTCAAGATCCGACTTGTTCTAACTCTCTCCACCAAATTAAATTCCATTAAATTTTTATCTGACAAAACGTGTTTGAGTTCTTATGCACGCGCAAAGTAAACTGGCATATTTGTCTACTATAATTTTTTATCATTTAAATGGGATCTATACATACATACATACATATATATATATATATATATATATATCTAGAGAAAATACAATAACCCCTTACCGCATAACACGTTTTTTCCTCTTCAGAATGATAAGCACGATTTGCTTCACTAATGCTTCGTAATAACCGATCAATGTTTATAGCCAACTCTGTTTCCTTGACCAATAGACGCTGTCTGATCGCGGCTAATCGTTGCGATGTCGTCATCGTTTTCTGGGCATTCGATTTGATTTTAAAGTCGCCTACGCCCATCATATCTCGATTGACATCGCTGTCATCGCTTACTGATGATTTTGTATTATACGAAATTTGGCTAGATGTGCATTGCACAGGATTAACGCTGCTTGTTGACGTCTGTTCAGCTAGAAGAGTTTGGCCAACCAACTTCAGACATGTGGCCAATTCCTGAACATTCGACTGTTAAGCACACAAAATTAAAAAAAAAGTAAATACAATTTGATTCGTTATAATGAACTATCTACTTTGGGATTTTATGCCAGGGAAAATGTTTGTCAAGAAGAGATGTTGACAGCGGTAATCAGGGCAATAAAACGTTATTATGCTACAGGATTAAATATCGCTTTTGCACAAGGTAGTATCAAGAAAGACGTGAAACAATGTTTTTAATGAAAAGTATAACATAGATTTTAATACGAAACTAGACTGAATTTCGTGACGGCAATAAATATATGTCGTAGAATTATACAACAAACATTGCTTATTCCGATAAAAATATAATTCTTGATATAACTCACGAAGCACACGGTCGGTTTAGTTATGAGTAAGAGCTGGCACATTCAGAATCATGCTAGTCTAGGAGGATTGATCTTTTTTTTAATTTTTGTATAAAATAAAAACGATTATTGATAATCTAAGGAATCAGCAGTTTCGCGGTTAATCACGAAAACAATTTGAATAAAGAAATATGAATTGAGCAACACACCACTCGACTTTTAGCCAATTGCACAACAAAATATATTTTCAGCTTCTATGGCGTTTATTAGATCGTGACGGCATGCATGTATAATTGTTAAAAATCAGAAATGCGACTCTCGTCTCTTAATGTCTCGCATAGACTGTATTTGATTGGACTTTCGACTGCATAATTCATGTACAGACATGATTATAATGGTAGCGCAGTTTTTGTACCATTTACAAAAGGTAAAAAATGGGATTTATTTCAAGTCCGCAAGCCTAATTTAAATAATGCTAAATTTTGTTCCGTTGTGAGCGTCGTGCTGAATGAAACTCGAGCATGATATGCTTCTTTAATCAAACTCCGAAACAAAACAGCCTACATTACCCTGAAGTACATAAAAAAGACGAAGCGTGGTGAAATAATGAGGAACAATGTTCTCATCCCATGAAAATGAGAAATAAATTCGCATTCATCTAAATTGATTTCATTGATTATGAATACGTCCAGAATCTAAAACTGTGGAGTCGTTTCATTCTATGCGGATTGTTGCAACTCAAAAAGTTGTTTTTTGCGTTCATGAGAAAAGAAATGTAATTCAAATTGGCATGTAGCGAATGAATAACAAATAGGTACTGTAGACTTATGTGCAATGAGCGCGTACAAATGCAAACTGTAGAACCTCTGTGTTAGCAAACATATTTATGATGAAATCTCTCAAAAGATTTCAATTAAATCTTGAAATTGATGTTCGTATAATTTAAATTTATTCGAGCATTTGCGTCTCATTGTTGGCCTGCTAATGATCTGAGTCACACTTTAATATATATATATATATATGTATATGTATATGTATATGTATATGTATATGTATATGTATATATATGTATATGTATATGTATATATATATATATTCATTGTACCCTTTTTATGTGCAAAAACAAAAAGAAATTTTATCAGATATAAGAAAATTTTCTTTCGCATGGTCTTCTCAAATATCTACTCATGAACATATCTTTATATATAAATTGGAAAGCAAAACAAGATAGAAATATGTGAACAAAGCGAGTGTGAAAAATAGAAACCAATCAAATTGCGTGCGTCACATCCAGTTCAAGCTCAATGCTTGTACGTGCTTCTTCTGCTTACATAAATCTGGCTGCAATTTGTTTATGCATAAAGCTTCGTATGTGGCTAGCTCCCTTTTGTTTTTGCATTTAGTAATTACTTTGATTGCTACGTCTGGAGAACATACGTGCGATGTTTCGATGATGTGTTGCGCAATAGCAGACGTGTATTCACCATTTGATTTAAAACAGGTGTTTAAGTTGCAATGTTCTCTCATTCGAGTAATTAACCGTCTGGTCGATCAGCCTACGTAAGTTAATCGACAACTTGCGCATGTATATTGGTAAATAATATTTGATATCGACATTAACGGCTGTTTCTCTTTGATTGCTGGTAAAGACAAATGTGTTACCATAAATAACACTCGTAGTTTGGCTGCATTAAATGTGCGTGTCAATGCTGCTTCAACTTTCTTTTGTGCCATTCGGGAAACTGCATCCCCCTTAAATGGGGTGTTTAGGTAGACTGTTTTCTTTCCTGGCCCATAATACGTCTGTTTCTGGTTAACTCCCCTTTTAATAATTGATTTAATTAATTGTCTGGGATAGCCATTAGACAATAAATCGTTAATTGCTTTATTATATTCATTTTCTCTAGAATCTTGACTAACCAACCTGTCAATTCTTGAAAAGCAACCACGAACTGTTGATAATTTATATTGAAATGGCACAAAACTTCTGTAATACAAATACTGTGCAGACCATGTTGGTTTATGGTAAAAACATATATATATTCAAAAAAGGTAAGATATAAATATCTAACGGAATTTGAAGCGAAAATTTGTTTATCCGGCACCAAGCATAAAATAGTTACAAAAGCGAACACTTTAATTTCAGTTAATATGTTATTTATTAAACAGGAAAGAGAAAATATGCATCTGTAAAGGCATAGCTATTGAAAATAATGGAAAATAAAAGCACACAATACTCTAAGGAACGCAACAAATCATTCTATTTTAGTTTTTTCATTAGAGCAAATAGAATGGACAGGCAAAACGGGTGAAAGTATTTTAGCTGTACAATTTTATTGACCAAGCCACTAACATTACTTTATTCGACGTACCGTAAACATTTAACTTTTCGCTATTCTGACTTTTACAATAACTACTACAGATACATTTCAGGAGTATATAACTTGCACCTATTTAGCTGGCTACACAGGGCCTGTAAGCGGTATTTCATAGTCAAAGTTGGCCTTTTCGGACCAAAAAAGATTCGAAACTATTCACAATCTCCATGGCCTTCGAATTGTCGGGCCTGACAATTGGCGGCGCCCAGCTAATTTTAGCCGCCACATTATCATGATATTAAGTGGGGACTTGAGTTCGATTTTACTGCGCAGTTAACAAAAATTGTTAACTGGTCAGAGTCGGAATGACAGAAAGTTTGCTTGACACGGAGGGCAAGTTTTGGAAGTTGCAGGAGACTTCAGCCACTTTTGCCAAGAAACAGATTTTTCGGATATGTGGTTTTCCTGTCCTGGGTTACCTAACTACGGTATAGAAGAAAAGTTCAAAATTTTATTCACCGTTCTGTTATTGTTTGTCATTTAGCACAAAACCATGACTATTTTTCATAGTTATACGGCAGCGAATCATGAGTTTTAATTTGCTAATTTATTGATTATGATTATAATAGTTATTCTCATTAAATGAAAATAGTTTGCGCTTAAGTTGCTCCAATGTATCAAACAAAATTTTGAGATGTCTTGCCAAATCGGCAGTTCTTAGTAAACGTTTTGAATTCGATAGGGTAAAAATCTAAATTTGCTTAGACAAAAGTATTCGCCAGATTACGAGCTAGACTTATTTCTATTTCATGTGTTCGGCTTTTACTCAAATATAATAATTTTTTAGGCGATTCACACTAGATTTATTGAAATTTCAACTTCAGGCAATGAACGTAAATCATGTTTATAACAAGGTTCATAACTTATTTAAATATATTTTCCAAATGTGAGTTTACCTTACTTTTTCCACCTAGAAGATTGCACCGTCCTTTTTATATTTAAAAATTTCACACCGGGTCTAGAGCAAAGTAAGGGCTTCTAGTGATGAATTAGCTACAAATTAAATGAACAGTTATCCAAAGTGAAGTTAAATATATTTTTATTGCATTGTTCTTTGTATTGTTAAAGTCAATATATGTCAGTTTCTTGTCGATTATACAAACTTTAATAGCAGGCTCTATTACATACTAGGCAATAAGATGTCAAGGGAAGCTCATGGAGATAACAATATTGCGAACAGCACTGGATTCAGTCATCAATCTCTCAGGAGACTAAACTTTCATTGCATTAATTAACAATGTCTAAAATTAACCTTTTCAAAATCACGCGACAATTTCTATCAAAATAAACATATTGCGCTGTCCAGGCTTTTTTGTAGTTTGAACTATGAATTCAGCAATAAGGTTTTGAAGCACACACAAATCTGTTCGAATTTGATCCACAGATAACTACTCGGTGTAGTGGTCATCGACTATGTTCGAATCGCACATTTAACGTGCTTCATTTCTTGACCATCGCGACCTTACAATTTGCTTTATTTACTGAAAATTAAGTTACTCTACCTATTTGTTGAGTTTGGTTATTTGAGACAATACATCTGCTAAGCAGTCATTTATAATTAAGGTAAATCGAAGCTGAGTTACGAAGCCTTTTTAAGGATACCAGAATAGCTAACTTCATTTCACCAAGGTTAAAATAGGCCTTCAATAATTTCCTTCACGGAAATGCTTATCATTGGCTTATAAAAGCGTAATTCCTGTTGATCTGATTTACCAAATTAAAATTGATTTTAAAATAATGTCCACAGTGCTACAGAAAAATTCTCATAAATTAAAATGTAAGTACGACTAATGTTTCATTAAAAATTATTCATTTAATTAATTCATAAATTTTATTAATGCTACCACTTAGCATTTATCTATCTTGATAATCATTGCTGGAGTCAGTAAGTCTGCTTTGAATACGTGAATTACGATAAACAAAGTAAAAACATTCTGATAGAAAAAGAATGCACTTCTTTCGAGAAGCGCTACATTTAATAGTTATTTACTGGTTCTATGTAGCTAAAGAATACGTTTTAAAAAATTAAAACGGTTACGGGCTAATGAGAAAATTTTGCATGAAATTATTTTTATAATGTGTTGGCTTACTTTATTCTCATCCAGCAGTTCTATGAGATAGTTTATTTGTTCTTGCCTATTGCGCATGAAATCTGCATTATTTGTGGAGGATGTTTTTCTTTTCAATAATGGATAAGTCCTGTCTTTGCGTGTCTTCACGTAAAGCTCATCGCACATAATTTTCTTTGGCCTGATGTCCATTGATTTTCTACAAAAACAAAGGTTATAAAATGAGTTTAATTCAAATCAAACGATATATAAAAATAAAAACAACAATAATCTTAAATAGTAGTTCTCACTTTATTTAAAATAAATGAGTTACCGATACAAAAATAATCAGATTTTACATTTTAGAAGCAGTAAACAAAATAGTTTACAAGATTTTATAAAGAAAACAATTTTTTTAAATTGTGGACTTCAAACATAAATCAGACAAATATTTCATTTAAACTGTTGCACAACATTTAAAAGGTTTGGTCATACAATTTTTATAATATTTTCAGAATTATATTTAATGTGTGAAGATATAAAATCATTGTAATAAGTTCAACAAATATTAGTAGTTAATGCGCGTCAATAACCTGTATGAATTTTTAAAATTAATTATTCTAATGCATGCCTATTTTTAATATAATATTATATAATATTTTTTATTTGATATATATATTTATATATATATATATATATATATATATATATACTGTGGCAGAAATGAACATCACTCAAGATAAAAATTTATCAACTACACCGATATTACATTTATTAAATACTCAACAAATTATTTTAATTAAGGCTGCAAACTCGATAAAAATTAACTGTTATCGCCACCCCCGTAATCTACCAATGTATGTTTGGTTGTACAAATCATCAAGAGTAGTTGTCAGAATGGCCGCGACCAGGATTTTAAACATTGAATAGTTGCTCCAATTTATTACAATACATCATCAACTTACCTTAAGACATGCATTGCATGCAATTTTCAATTAGATGCTAAATAAGTTGATTGGTAAAAGTTTACTTATGGTGAATTCCATGTGACATAGTTTTCAACCAAAAATTTATAACTAGAAGCATCCTCTCAGACATTATAAAGCAGAAGATAAGCTATCTATGGAAAATTTAATTTAAGTATAATGACCGGATTTGACTAAATAAATGTTCCGGTACAAAATATACATAGCATAAGAGAGCAAATGTAATTAATCGACTAGACAGGATTCATTCTTGTTGGGAGCTCATCAAGTGGTTATAAGAATCGCCGCAGCCGTGATTTGTGCCAGAGGCATTTCATTCAGAGTATTTCAAATAATGCACACAATTTTCAGTTGTCTAAAAACCTTTTTGGTTAGTCTATCCTTCATGAGGATCCTATGTGATATCGCTTTTATCCAAAATTTTCAACAATACACAAATCCTCTGTTTATCATGATACAGAGTATATGATTCCTAGGAAATTGATTTCGCAATTGAATCAAATGGCAGGTTTCGATGATATATTTTTGCTGGTATAAACAAGACAATGCATTAGATCGTAAAATATGCGTACGTAAGAATAACAATTTTCAACCAATAAAAGCAGTCGCCGATGTTAAAGACAGTCAAAACCTGAAAATGAATGATAGAATAATTATAAATCTAAGACTAACATTGCTAAATACTAGTTCAATTTATTTTTTTGCCTAAAAACTTAAGGGCAAACAGGAGCCATAAGCTAAAGGGTGACATCTGGAAGGTTCAAAATATCTCAAATTCTGAACTTGTAGAAATATAATTTTATGATCTCTAAATATTTACCGACAATATTTGCATTAGCAGTCGTCCCAGCGAATGCGCTCCGGTTTTGGTGTGATTTTGGCAAACATAATGAATGCACTTATTTATCATAGCAATCTAAATGATATGAATCTCATGAAAAATTGAAAAATAAGCAGATGAATCCTGGTAAAATAATTTGGCGTTCAAATTGAAGCCCGCCTGCTGTAATTCTTCTGTTGTGCAAGCGAAGGTTTAAATTCAGTTTTACCGGTTTGATCAATATGTCTATCGTTATTGGACCCATCCTTTAAAGAAATCGTTAACTTGAATGACACGAACCATGCACAATCCAGTACACATTCTTATTTAAGGAAAGTATAATTTTTACATAAGGCTTTTTGTCCGTTGTTAAAATTTTTGCACCGAATATTTCGGAGGCGTCATTTGTGCACCTTTGTCAGCGGTATACTCATTTCACCAAGATATATGACAGCTATAAAGACCTGTTACATTTCTGTTAGCCGGCTTCATTGATACTTAAAGGTAAAATTTTAAACTATAACCGAATTTTCACAAGATAGGTGTGCTAGTTTATATATATGTGTATGTGTCAGTCATTGTGAAGCATTCAATAATATATAGTTACTTGCATGTGTACGCTCATCAAAATAAAATAACAGTGACCTCTAATTAGGCGTACGCCAATTATGTATTCATTTCCTACCCTTATATACTGATGTACTCTATATCGAGCCAAGCGATAATTTTAGCTCTGTTAAATTCATTAGTTTATTGCTTGATTTAATTTGAACAGATTTCATAATCAATCATGTTAGAATATTAAGACCACGGCCATCCAAGTCAATTATTGTAAAGCAAGTTTGCGATCTTGATGTAAAAACCAGTCCTATTATATTCATACATTTGTCAGTAGAAGATCAGTATTGTATCACGTTGTAAAGGTAATTCATCCAGTAGATCGGTTTCGTCCTTATTAGGTATTCTTCACGAACTGCCCTTAATTTGTCGCGGACAGCAATCGAACCTGGGCACATCTGCATCGAAATCTGATGTATTAATCACTGAAACACCCTGTCATACGCTTCACACAATTTTCATTTGTATACTAACGAAAATTTCCTGGTTAAACCTTCGTTTAGGTGGAACCTGATATATAGTTGTCATATTGACTCCAAACTTGATTTAAAACAATTTTTATCACCGCACGTGCAAATAATGCGTGTTTAATTTAAGTCAAATTTTTGTTCCATGTATACTGCATGACGTGCAAAGTATGATCCATTAACATGTCCATATATGCATGCTATTCATTACCTCCTTCTTCTTCAACAACGTGCAATTAGCCACAATCATTGCATGTAATTTCATACACTCAAGAAATTTCTAGTAGTTTAAATTTAAGCCATTGTTCGGAACGTTTTGTGCTCTAATTAATTCTATTAACATGGTTCGTATATTATTATAATCAAGGTTGCGGTCTTGATATAAACACCTGGCCCATTAATTACTTACATATGTCAGTATAAACTAAGAATTCTATAGTGTAGATAAGGCAATTCATCCAGTAGACCGGTTTCGTCCTTATTGGGAACTCATCAAGTACTGGCCAGAATTTGGACAGGATACGAACCTGGGCACGTCTGCTTCGGAATCTGGTGCTCTAACCACTGAGCTATCCTGCCCCACACTACACTACACACAATTTTCAGTTATATACTAACTAATGTAACTTGGTTAATCAATTTTTCCTTTAGGTGGAGCTCATATGGCATCCATTTAGACCCAAAGTTCCAACTAACCATGCCCAATCTATCATTACTGAACAGACACCACATTACATGGGGAAGTGGTATTGAAATGAACATTTATATAATTAAACGAACATTGGTTGCGCGGGTGGTGGTAACAATTAATATAATCAAGGTTGCGGTCTTGATATAAACACCTGACCCATTAATTACTTACATATGTCAGTATAAACTAAGAATTGTATAGTGTAGAAAAGGCAATTCATCCAGTAGACCGTTTCGTCCTTATTGGGAACTCATCAAGTACTGGCCAGAATTTGCCGCGGACGGGATGCAGACCTGAAGCACATGCTAGCTGGGTTCGTATCACATCGCGGCTTTAATACTGATGAGTTCAATAGAACACTGGATGCTCTATATCCTAATTAGTTATACTGACATATGTAAGTAATTAATAGGTCGGAGTATCAGACCACAATTACAATAATTACCATAATGCCTCAAATGATGTCACTTCAATGTATCAGTATCTCATTCATTAACCAGACATGGTCTTTAGGTCTCATATAACTAAAATTAAGTGGTCAATATATAACTAATTGTAATGATGATACAGTAGAGATATCAGTGTGACACCAACAGATGCCAGGTCGTATCTAATCGCGGCAAATTCTAACGGTATGAGTTAAACGAAAACAATCTCTTCTATATGAATATGGTTTATATGACATATAATGGTCGAGTCGTCAACATTAACTCAGTGTTGCCTGACCAATGTTCGTTTAATGGTTCGTATATTGTCTATAGTTGTAAATTACTGCTTAGTTTGGCATATAGTATTAAAATGGCAATACGATAGTCTTTTTTTCCATTTAAATAAACGTACATCCAGTTATAATTAAATTTACCTTTGGCATTCATTATCATTACTTACATTATCGCGATGGAGTACTCATTAGCACGAAATATTTCTCTAAGTCAATCATAATCAATAAATCTTTATATTATACCTGCTAGTCGCAGGCTTAAAATTTTCATTGGTTTTAAGGTACCCATTTTCATTTTTTGCGAATGGTTTGACTTGAATTTAAGAAGGATACCTGAGTTTGTATACTTCCTGTAAAAATATCTCAAATTTTGGCTCATTTATAATTAATTTAACACCCATAAATAGTAATAGATTACATGATACCTTATCAGTCGTAAATTGAAGTTCGCTCATTTTATTTGGTATGTTTGTAAAATTTATGATTTCATTCTCTCCATGATTCCAAATAACCAATACCTCATCCAAGAGTTGTATAAACCGTTTGTGACTAGGGACGTCATGTCAAAGAAACGTTTCCTCATGTAATGAATGAAATATTTGATATCGGAACTGAAAATCGTTGTCTTAGTGGAACACATTTACATTTTTTTGTAATATTATTTCCCAAATACAAAATAAGTAGAACATAGAGTAACAGTAATACATGGTATGCTGATATTTTGGTTGGACAAATTTATGGTGATGTTTGGTGTGGAGTACTGTTTTGTTTGTGTAAATTAATGCCACATCTAGGATCGCGAAACTATCGTTTTCGTTAACTTAACATTTATCGACAAGCTCAAGCAAATGATATGAATTCACCAACGTGTGACGTAAAAATTTCGAAAATTTACTTATTTTATGGCATAGAAACTAGGAAATTTCGTATATCGTTAAAACTCTGGCATTATCACTAATTCTCAGAAAGTTATCTGGTTTATGCCTTTAGTACACTTTGGGCACGTCTGTGTCACTTTTTATGAGATTGTTACCATTGTTACCATTCAATTCCCTGTTAATATATATATTACCGATCAATAATTTCACTGAAACTTATCAGTGGGATCTTCATTTATTCTATTGTAGACCTAAATATTGTCAAGTTATTAAAATTATTAGCATTATAATTGAACTGACTCATTAGAACCGTCGCTCCTCCTCTTTCTACATGTAAACAAAACACATAGCTTGTTATGAATTTTTTTCTGAGGGTTTTGACTTCATAATTGTGTCCAAATTTATCGTGTAAGTGTGTTATTTTACACCTAAAACACATTAGAATAATCGACTTTTTTCACTTGCCATACTATTTACTTTTGACGCGATAATACCAACTATTCTGCTTCACCACTTAGTAATTATAATTACAAGCAAAATACTGTTTTAAATAGTTATCAACTGTATGCACTCTTAGGTTGCTTAGAATATTCATTAACGAAAAACGTAAACCGGGCATGGTCTCTTAATTTTTTTACTAGGGCTTCATCCCATTGCTACTAAAGTTTGTACTCAGTATTAGTGAAGCGGAAGATTGCATAAAATTTGGCCCAAATGATAATAATTGTAAAAAGAATAGGCAGTCGATGAGGTTAAGTCTGAATGAAGATTGTAAATGGTTTAAAACTGTTCTGAAATAGTTGTAATTTTCAATTTTGGTGAACTTTAGCATATTTTGAAATCCATTGTGTTGGTACTATGTACATATTCGGCACCATTGTGTTGGTATCGGATACTGAAAAAATAGCCAGAGTGTTCTAACCTTTTACAGACATGGTTTATAATATATATAGTGGGTTGTATTTGACGTCGCAATTTCGACGACTTTTTATGAATTTAACTTCACTACTGCAGGTACATACGTTCGTATAAGAGGTTGTACGGTCCTATTTTCCGACATTCCCTACCCAAATATATTGTGGGTAAAGGGTGTAATACCGGCTCCTAATGATGAGTCGTCAGTGAGCACGAAACGAATGTGCACGAAATTATACTTCCTGGTCATGCTGCCTTTGGCTTATCCTTGTGATCATATTTCAAATAATTGTTTACTATGTGCGCAGCAAGAAATACACAATAGCTTGTTTGATAACAGCTTTTTTCATTGCAAGTACACGTCAGGTTTGTGCCCGTGTGTGTAGTTAACTCAAATGTATCCTGTTAAATATAATTAATGAACAAGTAAATCGATCTAAGTGAAACTGTAGTCCCAAGTGGATCCCATCATGACAGACGAGTAGATTCCATATGATCCAGTTTTGATTTAGTGGCCTTTAACTGATTTTGTCTGTCAAAATCTGTCCAACTTATTTTTTACTCCAGTCTGGCGCTTGCTCTACTGAGAAAGCAAATTGGAGGAATACGCGAAACATGACCGAGCCAAAACACGTGATGGTGTTATATTTTTATTCCAACGAGGAGCACTTGTTGACCGATCAAAAAATACGTCTATGAATGTCGGTGTTGTTTATTTCTTGTTGGTAATATACACGTGTTATGCTTCTCAAACAGCTGTGGTCGAACGCATGTCAGCGTCTAAAATCATCAACTCTAAGAGACCAATTTTCATCAGCGTATAATTAAACTACGTGTGCTAAATAAATGGCAACGGTTTTAGATAATTAATCTGGCTTTTTAGGTTTCCATGTTCACCCCGTCAAACATGTTGCATGAGTTATTAATAGAGCTGCCAGGGTATGTAAACCTGTCAACTATTTTCATAACTTCAATCTGCAGTTGCAGAGTTTGACTGAGTAGTGGAAGGTCCAGCAAATATATCGTACATTTAGAGGGTGCGAATTGCATACTGAAAACAGAACAACAACTGATAATCAATTCAGTAAGGACTGACCAGAATCTGATTGTCGAACAATAATGCGGTATAGCCTGCATAGTCGAGATCGATTAATTTACCGCCCGGGAGAAATACGAGACGCGCATCTTGAACGTATGAAAGAGTGTTGTTGTTGTTCATAATCGAATCTATTACAGAATTAAACAATAATTGGGAAAGTGGACACTCTTGACGAAAACCACCGTTGTAGACCTTGACGTGACCAGAATTATGTGTGTAAAGAGCACGTATATCATAAATAAATTGGTGGGTATACCACTTTCCTAAAGAATATTAAATTTTGACCTTGCAATCGACTGCGTACAAATGCATCCTTGAAATCTAGAAAGACGGCTATTGTGGGACGGTGATACACATGTCGCTGTTCAAGAAGTTGCATTAAGGTAAAATTATTGAATATTTAACTTCGTCCTTACTGGAATCAAGGGCAGGATCTGCTCTAGTGTGTGATTTACTAAAAGCGCCAGGACGGCGCCGGATCATCGAAGCAAATAACCTACATAGGACTGGAATCAAACTTATACTACGACGGAGGATACACGATTAACGATTGCATTTTTAGAAAATGAGAATAGTGGTCGACTCACTCCATGCGAGCTGCACGGTCTCCTGCACGAAAAAGGTGAGTCAACAGTCCAGAAATTAGATCGACACCATAGTTAGATAAGCACGGAAGCACGTCATTGGAACTTGCAGCTTCGCGAAGTTCAAGAGAATGGATTGCGTACCTCATTTCTAACTGTGGTTGTATTTCGAGATTAACATTCTGCACTGTTGATACAAGCATACTTTAGGGGATTGGAGCTGACGCAAGTGCCTAAGAAAATTGATTTTTGAAGTGTCCAGCCCACCAATTAAGACGACTTATTTTATCAGTTATTAGATTGTTGTAGCAATCATTTATAATTCAGCTAACTTCCAATTTTCTCGGATCTTTTGCGCGCATAAATTGGAACAATTAGCGGCTATTACCTAATGCGAACGCTTCTTCCATCTCTTCGGCCTCTCTGACCAAAAATAACTTTCAAAGAGACTTTTCGAAGGCGTTTAATTTTACGTATTGCAACTCTAAGACTATTATTATGAGCCGTGCTACCTGGAATTCGGCGCCTGTTCCTGAGAATCTACAGAGATTTTCAGAGACGCAGTGGATATTTTCACAACGCATTGTGCATAGGGGTCCACCGTTGTCTGGAGACTGGAGGACGTCAGGTGACGTAACGCTTTGCACTATTTCTGAAATTTGTGCTATTTAATTATAATCTAGGTTCTGCAAAGCTATTCAACAGTCCTTCACCATTATGGTTGCGTAACGGGCTGAAGTGTATCTTCCATGTAAATGAAATTCTACATGAACTAAGCGCCCGAATTCATATCGCTTGTAATCAGGACTATATGTCAACTTCTTGTTACAATGGCTACACAGCTTAGTTCGGAGGAAAAAGCTTCCTTGCTGTCGTTTGTGATGCAATTGGTTGGAGCATATGCAGATACAACTAATAAGCAATATTGATTATGTTTCCTGGCATTGAATTTAGTAGATATATTTAAGCGTGGATTACAAAATCGGCTGTTTAATGGGATTCATTCAGTTAAACAAGCTTCAGCTCGTGAGCTGAAAACAATAACGACGACCCATTTACCTGCTTATAATACTCCGTGGAAGCAGACGCTCGAAGCCAATAATGCGCACCTAAGGATGGTGTACCCAGTTCTGTAATGCTCGTAAGATCCTGTATTCTGGTTTCCGATGCGTGACGTATATCCAACTTATGTGCAAGAGCTTCTTGTATTTAACTTTGCTTTAATGTTCGCACAATAAATACGCTGATATTAAAGCCTAACCTGGGTTTAATAGATGTTACTTTTCTTGAAATATATTGGATATTGTCAACACGATAATAGGTTCAGTGATATGAGAAATAACCATTATATTCCTAGCATTTAAAAGAGCGTTATCATTACATTGAAAAGCGAAAAGAGAAGGAAAAGAAGCCGAATCAGAGATTGAGGTGCCTGCAGTAGCCTGATTTCGCTTATCCACCTTGAACGACTCAGCAGGTAGAGCGACTCTTTTTATTCTCTGCCAATGCAGAATGGATTTATTATAGTTGGTATTGTTCATGCTTCTACGTGAAAAGTTAAAGAAACACTAGATTGTCCATTCATAGTGTGGATGGTTTTTACTTAGAGTTTCCTTCTCTTAGATAGTCTGTCAAACACGGCTGATGAGCACTAACTGCCCTGTTGCCAGCGGCCAAAATTTCCTTTAGCAGCCGAAACTTGCCCTTCGCGTTTGGCACTCTTGCTCTCACTCCTTCACTGCTAATTTAACACTGTGTTATTGCGTAGTTAGACCAGACTCTAGATTTCACATGAAACGGGATGATGGCTGTATTCAATTAGACCCGGTAAGGTTCATTTTACCACTCCCTGACTGAGTGGCTTTTTTCCGCCGATCGTCCAGCCAAAAATTTCAATGGCTACAAATGTTTGACAGGTAGGAGATTAATAGACAGACAGACAAAACAACAGCACATCATCAGTCAATAATTGATGCTCTACGGCCAGATAATCAAGAATTTCATAGTTATTTATTGTCTCTAAATATGAACTATGTCGATCAATCCTAGAAAGTACGTAGTTACATTAGATTAATAATTGTAAATAGTTTTGTAATGTTCTGTAACAAATTTACGCCTATCAATCCTAAGAGCAGATAAATGGGTACATGAAATTAAGGATTTTAATGAGTTTTGCTATTGTCCTGTAACAAATATTTGCCAAGTAATGCTAAATTTGCTTAATTAAAATGATAAAAATCATAATATTAATTTAAACACTATAAATATTTAAATCAAGTTAGCATGTTTCAGATAAACACCAATTCCATTTTATTTAGTCATTCATAAAATATCAACGCCAGCTAAATAAAACGAAATTGCCGTTTTTCTGAAGGCAGCGAACTCGACTTAAATAGCTGTTATCACTAACCGCGTAATCAAGGCTTACTTAAAGAGTGAATATTCAACGTTTTGCACGTACTTGCATGCAATTCAGTATTCTTCGCTATTAAACTTGACGAAGTACTTTGTATCATTAAAATAAATGGAACTACAGTCATTGCATAGAAAATCTATAAAAACCTGATGTATTTAAGGGCCAATTTTTTCGTTTCGGTTAGGGACCTTGATGCCCACGATAAAGGACTGTCTTACAACGGTTCTTATATTTCGTCTCATAACCATTGATTTTAATTTCTTGCATAGTTTGAAGTCCAGTAATACCGTGAACCCACGATCTTCATTCACTGTCAGATTTTACGCACCACAAGTTTGGGTTAAATTAATTTGAGGCACCAACCATTGTTACTTCTCTTAATTTAGAAGTTATTGATCATCCATGAACAATTCACGCAGTCTACCTAATTTCAACACCGTTTGTTTTATATATGTTAATCTGTTGATTTGACTTAAATTAAGAAAGGGTCCCCATTAAGTATATTTCCTAAAAAAATATCTTACGAATATCTGACCATTTATAATAAAGTAATTTAATAAACGGCAATTCATCTGATAACTCCACGTTAATCGTAACTTGAAGCTAGCTCATTTGGTATGTTAAATTTAAGAAATTCACCTTATCATCCTCACCATGGTTCAAATTCAATAATATTTCATCCAAGAACCTTAGATACAATTTAGAATTCACTTATGTCTTAAATAACTGATTATTTTCCAAATTATGCTGTGGAAACTGGCAAAGTCGAGGACATAAATAAACTCATCATCTCCATATTGTGCCCAATTGTAATTTTAATTCCTAATATTAATGAATGATCGTCTAGGAACCGTCGAAAATATTTAGGAGCTTCAGGTACGGGGTTATTTAAACTCAAATATAAAATATATAAGCTCGCTAACCAATCATCGTTATTTAGTACAAATTTATCAAAAATTTCAACCAACTGATAAGAATTCATTGACATATGATCTAAGAAGTGGGTATATTTTCTTATTCTATGACATAATAACTTTAAAATTTTATATGTTGGTGATTGCTCGACTTTGACGATCAATTATAATTGGTTAGCAGGTTTATGCGATTTAATCAAAACCATACCAACTGGGTGCAATTGCGTCGTTTTATATGAGCATATTACCCTGTGCCAAATCAAATTATTTATTAAAAATTCGTTTATTGATTAATAATTGCACTTGATCTTGTGATCTATCCGTTAGATTCTTTGGTATTGTATCTTATACATAATTATAAATTAATTGTCCTGACGTTTTATCTTTATAATTGTTTTGACTGCTCAAAACCGTTGCGCCCCTATTATCCGCTTCTAAAAACAAAATGGTTCAATACTAAATTATTTTTGAGATGTTGAATATCATAATTTTGCTTATATTTATCCTCTTTGTGTGATAAAACTAGCGAATCAATATCTTATTCAGACTAAATTTTTTCATCACATATAAGAATTTGTGCTGTTTCAACAGTCTCTGTGAAAATTTAATATCTAATTGTTATTTCACTTGGAATTTGTATGTTCAAACCACGATTAAGCAAATCATATTGATTCACCCTTATAATTAAGTATTGAAATATTTAATGTACGATTAGCTAAAACTGACCTAGTACTACTATTGGTAGGTCAATAAATTCCAAAATCAGTTAATGTTTGCTTGATTCATTTGTATGTTTTGTAAAATTGGTGAGGATGGACCAACTGAAGAAAGCTGCCGATAGCATCAGCCAAAATATCTTGTACAAGAATGAAAACAACTGGAATTATTTCTACGTTAGTCAAAATACAGATCAGGTAACCAGCAAACTTTTGTTTTGTTTAGTTCTAACTTTTCTGGTGTTAAAATTACTGCCTTTATCAGCAAACTTTCTATACATTTCACATAATATGCACACAAATTTCGTTTATCTTCATCATGAACTGAAGCTTTAATAATATTTACACAAAGATGTTATTTAATGGACATACCGTACGCGTTTAAATGAAAATTTCGTATAAACCTAAATCATTTATGAATAAAGCAAGGTTTTGAGCATATTTTAAAAAGTAAATGTTTGACCCGTGTCAGTGAACGAAACTTAGTTCATTGAAATTGTGATTTTAGAATCTCTATAAAATGTTGCCTATTAGAATGGCCTACAACTAACGAGAAATTATTCGCTCAAGCGGGACTGGAATCTTCAGGTGATTTGATGACAATTTTATTAAGGTAGAATTATAATTATTTTATATGTTAATTTGTCCAAAATCATCCAATTGGACGGATTTAATAGCCGCTAACTTGGAAACGAAAAGAAAGGCGTAAGTATTATTTGCACAAATAGTTGTGGAAATGATCATAAATTTAATCATGGTTCACCAAAATTAAGTTCAATATAGCCTTAAAAACAAGAAGGTATTAAATAATTGTTAAAGGTATCTTGTAATGTGGCTGTATAAAACAAAAAGTTGACGCAGTGAAATATGCCGCTAATAACTCAAGATAAAAATCTATCGGAAGTGTGTAGAGTAATTAAAAAATAATGGTGTAGAAAAAAAATTTTTTTTGAAAAAACAATTTTCCAAACTGCTAATGGAAGAAGGCGTTCCTGGAAAATAATGCGAATTTTATTTGGTTGCTCTAAAATTTCTAAGAATGAGAGTTTGGATTAATTGCATCAGTTAAAATATTAAATTCGTTGGCAAATCACTTTATTGCTATTTATCATTATGCTCGGTTAAATCCACACAAGTTTAACTCATCCACGTAATAGCTGACTGATTGCTTCAATTTCATATTGAAAAACCAATTGAACCGAGCTATAAACTGCAGATGCTCATGCTTGGTCAAATGTAAAACAAAAAATCTTTTCAATATAAATTCTAGAACTATTTTAGATAATACGGGTGCCGATTTAAGCCTCAAAAAAATATCTGTATCGTTTTTTAAAGCAGGTTTATCTCACCAAAAACTTATATAGAGGAAATACTGTAGTTTTTATTATATATCTGAGAAACGATATAAGGTAAGTTTGCTTTACTTGTTATACTTAATTGCTTAATAGCCAATCAACAACATGTGAAAGGCTAATATTGGTGAAGTAGACTTTCTTTCATTTATAATAAATGGATAAGTTAACCTCTTATATATAGTATATATATATATATATATATATATATATAATTTCTTTGTTGTAAAAACATCATTTAATTGCATCTTCCCTTAAATTAATATTATATATTCTATTAAGCAATCGTTGAATGCACACCTTAAAAGTGAAGACATATATGTTGAATTTAGAAATGACTTCATGGACTATAATATGGTTTCTATTGTTTATCTTATCTAGGTTTTATTGAGATGAATGTAATATGTATTCATATAACCCACAATTCAGAATACACAAAATATGCCAATTTTTTATCAAGCTTACCTGACTTAGTGCTTCTTTAATACTCAGCAAAGGCGAGTGCATTAACTTTTTATCTGTTATCTGCCCTCTGTCGGCGTTCTTACGCAATTGCAAGCCTGTGCATCTGCTCTGTTCCTGGTCAGCTTCTTTGTTGGTCGTAACTTTTAGTTTTTACTAAATGAGCTTTGTGCAGTTTATAAACATGTTCAATTCATTTATTTTTTGAAATTTGATTGTGGAGTGCCAGCTTCATATTTTACAATGTCGCGGTTCGCGTACGTGGGTAGTAGCTTTGCACGAACAGTTTCACAAAGATCCGATTGATCACAATTTCTAATTTCGTTTTGTCTTCGATTGGGCTGAGTTTGTATTCGTCCCAATGGAAATGCGGTTCTAACAAAGATGTGATAGAACCGCATTTCCATTGGGACGAATACAAACTCAGCCCGATCAAAGACAAAACCAAATTGGAAATTGTGATCAATCGGATCTTTGTGAAACTGCCAGTGCAAAGCTACTACTCGCGTACGCAAAACGCGGCATTGGAAAAAAATGTTCAATTCATAATGCCTATTTTATTCTTTTAAACAATTTAATTTACTTTTCAGAAAATTTGCACAACTGAATAAATGAGAGTAGGAGTATTGTGCTTAAATGGTCTAACTCGTGTTGAAATCTTAATCAATACAAATTTATTTGACCAGGAATTTTTAAATTTCATATACTAAATAAATTTTACTCTGATTAAGCTTTTCATTTCTATCTCATGTAACAGTCGCGCAAGTGTTTGTTGGAGTTAGCTCATCTATAGGACTATTGTTGAGGAAGATATTTCCTCCGACTAAATTAAAGTGACATGTATTGATAAATTTAAACCACCTTGGCTAATTGAAACGAATTTTATTTAAAAAGAAATTATTCGTTTATTTTCTAGAACATTATTTGTTTAAATACTTGACTGTATATATATTTTGAATTGTGCGCAGTTTCAGTTTCGGTTATCTGTACGTGACTGGCCTGACATTTCCTCAGCAAGCTGCATTTACTCCATTTTACGTTTACTCGATTCTCACAATATATTCCTGCTACCAGTTTGTCTTTTGAATCGTACATATTGGGGACGTTCTGGAATAGGTAATTTATTAATAATGCTTCTCACGTCTTATTTCTTTCCAGTTTATTTGTTTTGCCACGTAAGACGTTTCACATTCCGTTTGCCTAGCACTAATTATCAAATTAATAGTTAAGTACGATCAGCATGGAAGCTAATCTAATGTTTGAGGACACAAGCAAATTAGCTTGAATTTAATAGATGTGAACAAGAGTACTAGCTTGTCAGATTCAATTGTACAATTAAGGGCTGAACACTACTTGGCATCTATGGGTTTCGCAGACAATAATAGTTTAGGAGCCACTACACTATGAGTTATTAGTTAAGTTTAGTTTGAAAATGAAAAAATGAAATTTTATTACCAATCGCATAACATAGCACAACTTCCAACATTTTGCAGTCGTGCTTCGATGATGACCAAAGAAAGTCGACACGTATGGATACAGGAAACTGGCAATGGTTGTTGAATCGTGTGCAACTGCATGAAAAAGAAATGGTGTTTCCTTGAATTCAGCACATCTTGTGATCGATGACTAATTTTCTGTACAGTATGCTATGTTATTCATTTTTTTTAAAATAGCCAAACTCGTTTTAATGAAAGTTGGGAAGAAAATGTTGTACACAGTTAAATTCATAAACGATTGCCAACGTGACGCATTGACGTTAAAAAATTTTTTAAATAGAAAACGACAATTGTGAGTGGATGTTGAAGCCAACTTTTCACTTTATTTGGACACTGCTAAACTAAAATTAAAATCTACATGGAAAAATTAATAATTTTCATTTTTAACATAAAAATTCAGCAGATAACTAAAACTGAAAAGCTCAAAATATAAATGAAGACATTCAAATTGATATCAGTGAAGCATCATTAAAATGTAATCATTAAATTTCGTTAAACTAACTCTGATTCGTTGTTTTTGTGTTTAGGCATCGTCTTAATCTGGTCTACAAATTGGTCGTCATTGTAACCATCAATAATTCCTGGATGCATGTCAGTGCAGTCCACTTCTATTGAATGGCTGCTGTTACGGCAGTGATCCGTCCGGCGATGAGGCGAATAGTCTCCGCTTTGCTTTCGCCCATTAGGGGAATTCACGCTCAGTAACTTCAGGAAGATTTGTTGGAGCTTCTGCTCTGTTTCCGCGAATGATGTTAATCTGTTAGGAAGAGCAACATAAAATTTTAATGCCTGAAAATATTCATTTGAAATTATCACAATATGGTGCGTCATTTTCGAAATTTATTTATATAAACTTAATGAATCACGCTTCACCTTGACATGTCGGTAAAATAAACACGATAAACGAAGCAGCATGTCAGCCACTTGGGTGCGAAAATTAAAGAGTTGAATACTGTCTTTGTTTATAAAACGGATACATAGACAAACCACAGTTTGAACGGAAACCAATCTAATTTTAAAATTGCATTGAATGACAAAAAATCTTTCGGTAGTGTAGCAAATTTGGATTATATTTAGATTTTTCACTTTTTGTTGAAGCCTTTTTGCGTTGTGATACCTTTTAGAATTGGAGTTCCTGAATTCAGTCTCAAAGCTCACTGAGTAGTCAGACAAATGTTAAAAGAAAGCACAATAGAGAGAGAGAGAGTTACTTGTGTTTTTTCATTTTGCTTTCGGTGTTACCATTTTTGTGGCTATTGACAAAGCACTGAGATTAACTTCTGGAACCCAAAGACGAAAAGTCAGCACAAAGAAAATAAGATTTCAAAAAAGTGAAATGCCTTAAAATCAATCAATCTACCTGAAAATGTACTTTATTTAGTATAAAATATTTCACATATGGCCAGGCCTACCAGTGATGTTTAAATTTGTGCCACATCGGATGGTATCCATTTGTGTTTTCCCTACGCCAACGACCCATTAGTCACTATTTCCATGTAAAAAATACGTTTACGCAGCATATAGAATAACCGCTGTTAGTCACATATACTGGTGCATTTCGAATTTCCATATTCATTACTGACAAATGAATTTCATAATGATCATCAAAATACGATGGCAAATTGACTAACAAAGATAAAACCGCAATGCCCGTAAGGTATGGTAGATCAAAAGTGCGGCACTTTAGATTTCTTCATGGTGTATTTCAGCTAATTCGCTGCATAAACTGAAGGTAAGGACTAAATCTGTAATACACCGATTAGAGTTTCACTGCTTTAGCACTTCTACATTAGACCAGTAGTCTTTTATTCCATTCTAAGTAAGTCGCCAGTTTGATTCTGAATGCTTAGATCAAAGAAGATGTTGATATCGACTTATGTGAAGTCTAATAGAGCCCCACTCTTTTAAGACGCTCCTTTAGTTTACATTAAATAAATAAATTTTCTTGACCTAATAGTAAACGGGTAAAGCTAAGTCAAATGTAAAAATCCGTTTAATAAAATGACACTTTTTAGGTAAAGTTGAATTAAACTTTATTTAATTATCGATTAAATGGCTTCAGATATCCTTAGCTATTTAGTTGCTATAATTGATTTTCATTCATGGTGTTAAGTTTTACGACATTTGATGCAGGAATAGTCTGTCAGATCTTGTGCAGTGTTTAAAATATTCTAAGAATCATTTAAGATCGTATTCCTTTGCAAAAAATATTTTTATCTCATTGGTCATGAGTACAGCCTACTGTTGATTTAATTGACCAGAAGAAATGAGTAATCTTGTAATAGTTTATTCAACACACCGCCGAGTTTACGAAATTTTAAATTTCCATATTCAATAAATGTTTATCTAAAGGTTTTGATACTTGACTTCTATGGGATACTCACTGACATATGGATGCCAAATTCTAGATATATTAAATAGCTAATAGGGTGATTAGATCTGTTTTAGATTGAGGTGAGACTTAGTATTATTATTAACTGGATTAAAATTAAAACGAATGTCTAAACATTTTAACATTACGCTTTAGGGAATTCCTTTTATTTATAAAATATTTTTGCGCTCTTTTTTACTTTTGAAATGCAATTTATTTCGGATTTGAAGTGAGATTAATTGTCCGGTTCATCGACATTTATATTTCAACCTAACGGCCTGTAAAACAGTTCGTCGAAACTGTTTTAATAGATCTTTTACTTTGCGCACAACAGACTTATTAATTTATTCGGAAAATATCTACAATCAATCTAATTAGAAAATGTTTATGGGTGGCAAGTGAATTTGTAATTAGGATATCGCGCAGCTGGTGATATGCTAGTTTAAATAGGACTAGAAGTTTATGCTAATTAGTTCTGACTACATGTGTAATATTACAAACAAGTGTATTTGGGATTTGGCGTTTAGTGCTGACTCCTACGGATGAATCACCTGGAAGCACAAAATGCATGTGTTTAGGACATAAGACTTTTTGCTTATGCTGAATTCGCCCTATACTTCGACTGAATTGATATCGGATACGCCATTCCTAATATATAATCGCGTAAACGTTCGCTCTCTTCAATCACGAAAAAATAAAACAGTACGTTATTTGAGTCATGTTAATCCACTGTCGCAATTCTACTGCTTCATCGCATTGAGATTGTTGAATTGCAACATCAAACTTTTTTTGACTCGATTTAATATCCTGCGAACGTTGCGTTTCGGCGAGCATTGTCTGAAGTGCGTCATTCTTCCGTTGTAACTAAAAAACGTAAAAGTACATAAAACAATCATTATATACTTTTTGCTGTAGCAGAACCAAATGGAATAAATGCGTGTATGAAAAATGTATAATAGCATTTTAAATTGATACACCAGGCGGAGTATAAATTATTAAACGTACGTTTAATAACAGAAAATTTACACAAACTAATAAATGATAAATAGTAACCAAAATCCTGTCGTTAGACATAAAAATCAATATAGCTTCTCCAAGTGACATGATAATCGTTTTATTTTGACAGATCGTGGATTGCTGTGCAGAGATTCAGGTATCAAGAGATGCAAATATGTTCGGCATGAAGGAAAGGATAACCAGAAGCATAACTTGGTATGACTTTAAGTGGCATGTAGCATACGGCAGTATTTTTAATAAATACCAGACGGGCTATTACACAAAATTTAAATTCACATGCAATGCGTGCATTTTTAATGTTTCATAAACATTGAAATCAATTTTGTTCATCAGGTCAATTGGTCATGTCTCTAACATGAACGTTTAAAAATAATATCGTGAAACGTGTTCACTAAATACTTTTGTGTACAAAACATTTTAACTTTCTGATATCCCGGGATGTTTTTAGAAAAAATGAAAATTTTTATTCTAATGAAACAATAGCAAGTGGCCTTCATCATAGGCGAGGCATGTTAGAACTACTGACAATCGTCTAGCTGGAGGTCTGTTATATATATATATATATATATATATATATATATATATATATATATATATATATATATATACATTCTTTTGGAATGTGAGCCTTAATAAAATTCATGATTTTCTTTGTCTTGGAAAGGGTACTATAAATGTATAATGCATATTTCGATATTTAAGCCGAATACGACATTCGTGTTGTCGATATATATTTATTTGTTTACAAGCCCAAATTTAAATACTACAAGTTTAAATACTATAATATTCCATGTTAGATCATATTTTATACTTATTACTTTTTGACACTTCATAAATATTCCTATGCTCCATTTTTGATATTTCAAGTAAAATTTTGTATAAAGTTAGTGAAAATTCTGAAAATTTGCAGGCGTTTCATATTAATATAATTGAATATATTAGTTATAAAGTTAGAGCAATTTTAAACTTAAATTTTGTAAACAATCTAAAGCTGTGAAATGGAAAAAATAATTTTCTCATACAAATATTTTATGCATAGTTAAGAATTTTCGTATTTTAAACTAAAAAAATCAAATTACAGATGAGGGAATTTCGGATAATGTCAGTCGATTTATATATTTTCAGTATAAACAAAATACCGCATCATTTAGCAAAGGCAATTTATACAGTAAACTGGTATCGTGCTCAGTGAGAACAAATAATTTTCTGTTCAGAATTAGCCACGGATGGGGCCCGAACTGAACCACATTTTCTTCAGAGTCTAGGACTCTATCCACTGCCTCAACTACATCGCAGAATACTTGCAATTTTAATTCATGTCAAAACTAACGTTTTTGGTAAGCTTTGCCGTCAGGAAGAACGTATTTGACATCGTTTAAGACCTGAAGTTCCAACTAGATACTCCAGATTTGGCATCATAAAGTATATTAATAGTTACATTAAATCGTTGTTAAATGACGGGATTTTGGTTATTAATATGTTGTCAAAAATAATTTAATAATACATCAAGGAGCAAAGTAAATAAATCGAGTAGATCAGTTATGGTTCCTATTGGGAACACGCACTGCTCAGAATTTGCCTGGAAAGGTGTTCGAATTGCAGCACATGTGTTTCAGTGTCTGGGAGGCTTTTATGTTACTTCTAAATGGTAAGTCTCAGAAGAAGATGTTTGTAACATTCTTAGCAGGAATCGGTCGTGGTTTGGGTTTGAAATGCATAAACCGCCTCTGGTAGATTTTCAAGAGAAAAAGTTTCCTCAGGTGGCCAAGCTGTTTCTCCATCTTGCCATCGGAGTAGGTCTTTCTGATTTGGTTTACTAGGTTGTTAGTTATGTCATAAATTCATATACACTTACAAATCAGCCCAAAAAAGAAATAGAAGTAAAACGGATGATCCGACAAGTTGCTACCCACAGAATCAAATTAAAAACCAATTGTATATTAGTAATCAGGAAATAAACAACTATTATCCTCTTTGTTATTAAATGTGTTCTCTCTTCTTAATAATTATATATATATATATATATATATATATATATATATAATTAAAATTGATCAATATTTTTGCAAAATGAGTGATTTGAATTTTTGTTGATGTGTTGAAATAATGCATGTTGTTTTTTCTAATACAAGTATCATGAAATAATTCTTGCCAAAGAATACTCCAAATAAGTATGAAGTCATAGTGTATTAAAACAGTTGCTTGTGCTATTTTTAGCATTTATGCGACAAAACCAAAATTTATAGTTTAACTGAAAAAAGAAGTGTTCTGATAGAGCATTGAACCCCAGATAAGATAGTCACAATTCACCAATTTGACTAGAGTGTAGTTCTCATCAGTTAATTAATTCAAGGTTGCGATCTCCACATTAACACCTGTTCTATTATGTAAATACATTTGTCAGTATAAATAAAGCATTATATAACGTAGAAAAGGCAGTTGATCCAGTTGACCGATTTCGTCATTATTGTGATCTCAATATGTACTGTTCACAATTTGCCAGGATTAGGACTCCAGCCTAAGTATGTGTGCTTTAAAATTTTTTGCACTAACTTTGTACCACCATAGAAACTGCTGTATGTAAAAATATAATATTGTACTTGTGCAAAAGAATAATGGAATGAAGATAGCAAATGGGCTCAATGGTTATCAGTATGTACAAATAAGTAATGCTAAAATTTCTTCAAAAGATACTAAAAGGAGATTATAATAAATCGTTAATTTCAATTCTTAATTTTATATTATAAGAATCGAATAATTTCATGATAAAGGCCTCGAATAAACATGAAACACTATTAAATTCCGAGTTAGTCAATAATAATTGCCAAATTTAACGTTTGTTTTCGGTACTTATTGCCTTCAAATATATCAGCAGAAAGTTAATGTTTTCTAAATTTTATATTTTTTAAACTATGGCATTGTGCACGATATACATTACCGTTAGTCATCTATGATTAGGCTTTGATAACTTAATAAATACTCACAAATGTAACTATTTACCAACAATTTTCCTTATGAATCAGCAATCACATTGACAAGGAAAAATTAGATTGAAAAATGTTATTATAAATACGTATAATCATCTTAAAAATTGTAATCGGTGTATGAAGCATACTCGTTTAAAAATATAACTATTCCCTACTGCATTTAATGAAAACTATTTGTTATTTACAAAATTAATACTAATTTTAATTAAATTGTGTTTGAAATTCAATCTGTGTGTGAAATAATTGTTTACCTGTAGATTTTGAAAATAATTTATAATTTAAAACGTGTATAATTTTAGTAACTAATAAGGATAAATTAAACAGATTTTAATGAATAAGAGTTTATTGGAATCACGAATTATCCAATTCAAGAGGGAAAAGCACATGCAAATGAGATATCCAACGTATATACAAACTTCCATATATGAAAAAGTAAAAATGTGATTCTTTTACGGGTGTCGTTACTTAGTTGATCACTCTCTGCATGGGTACATTAGCGGCTGGTTTGTCCAGCCATAAAGTGGATCTCACCATCAGGTCTTCGATACCAAACAACTACATACAGAGAATGCGCTGAACAAATAACCGTTTTATTCAACGAATTCTACGAATATCATACAGTGCTACGTAAGCTTTACAAAGATTAAAAGTGAATTTCACAAAATCCGTCCAAAATTCTTCTTTCGCAATCGACACTCCTTTTGGAAAAATGAACTTATCAAATGAAAACTCTTCATAGTAATGTGACTGAATTTGATATTGCATAAACGTATAATGATCAGGAACACTTGTTACCCCTCAGCATTTAGTAGGTAGTTTATTAAATCTACAGATTAGATTTGGGTTAATTTTAATCTATAGTGATTAGGAGGTACCATTTTTCTTCGTTTTATATGGAAGCAATCTGTATACATATTTATTTAATAGTGTGGTTATTTGAATTAAATCAAAGTAAATCTACTGATATCACGTGAAGTTTGCATAGAATAATTGTACCACAATTTAGGAAAATATATGAGCCTATGGTGAATCTGAATATCCTTAATTTTTAAATATATTTTTAACATCAAACTAATACACATTAATAAATTCAACCAAATTTATTTCTTCTTCATCGACCTAAATTTCTTGACAAACTTCCTGACTTATAAACTGGTTATTTGATTTGTTGAAAAGCAAATATTTTCACTAAATAATAACGCTATAATAAAATAATACTCAATCGCCAAAATTTACTGTCATAGTACATGTAACATTTAAAAAATCTTATGTGTGTGTAAAATAGCTGCAAAAAGTTAACGTTTATGACTGCATAGAAATTGTGCAGCCGAAACTACTACTGAAGTAAAATGCATACGAATCTACCAGAGGTGAGAACCGCATATCTAAATTTGCGTTTTCATCCTCGCTAGTCAGTTTTCCATCGTACTCAGATGATGATCATGGTAGGTCGATACGACGACTGGTGAAATACAATAGGATTGGTGTTTACATCAAGCGCGCAAACTTGATTTAAATAATTGTTACCACCACCCGCGCAATCAATGATTGTTTAATTTTATTAGATGCGACTCTGTTAGATCTTTCTTTGACAAAACACGAAGTACCAGCCTGATAATCAATCTTCGTTAAGTTTCCAGGTCTTTTTTGATTAATGACATCATACTGTAGAATTTAAATCGTAGTTAAGTAATTCATAGACAAGTTCTGACAATTTATTGAACCCATTAGACAATCACGACCTTTATGTTAAAGGCACAATACTTTATCTTATAGGCGATCGCAATCTCACTCCGAAGATCATGCTCGGAAGATTTTTCTACAGTCCTCTTCATGTAAAAATATTTTATGGATTTTCAGTCCATCCAATAAAGGAAAAATAATAGTACATAGTATTATAATTGCAAAATATATAAAGCAGATTGTATGTTTTTAAATACAAACCATCATAAGAACTTTTATACAGAAAAAAAACAACCATACTGGTTACTAATAGAAATTTTCTAATATTTGTCGCATTATTTGATTATTCAATATCCTCTCTTGTAATCTATGCCTGTTCAACACCGATTTAACATACTTCGGCCCAAATTATTGCATCTTAAATCAGAGCTAATTCCACAATTTAGTTTACCTGATTACGATACCATGCGCATATAATTCAATTTTAATTACCAATAAGGTTCGAAGTACTTTTTTTAGCTCTTTCTGATGCAGGAAAGAACCATAAAGTATTAAAACTTTCTAATGACTACATTTATGGCTCATGTGAATACCCGAAAATTACTTCCCAGAAGTGCAAAATTTCTGATGCAGAGGCACTAGGAGAACGATTGAGGCAGCAGTGGAGCTTCAGGCACTAATAATAATGAAAGAACTGTATACTTGTTCCTCTAACGGAGCGTTCATTTCATGTATGTATAAGAATGCTTAATAAAAATAGTATGTAAATTTAAATAGTCTGAGGGTCTTCCTTAAAAGAACTCATTCGCATGGTAGCGGGACAAGATGGATGCCAAAACCAAATATGTGGAAAATATTATGCACCGTCTGGATGAATCGATTTTTTTAACGCTGAGGGAATCCGCATAATCAACTAAAGTCAAATGGGCGTATGCAATAATTCATTTTATAATGAAAATCATTTTTAACACATCGTAATTCTCCTCATTATTGCATTGCAGTTTTGGGCAGACAGCCGGATTTGTCAATTAAAACACTGCGCACATTCAATTTTAACTCAGAAGCAATTGGTAATTACCACATAAAAAGAGGTTTAAAGCAAGAAATGCCATAAAAGAAATTTTATTACAGAGGACAATTATATTAAATTATGAATGGAGCTCATAGCAGTTTATGTTTTTTTACAAGCAGTTATACTACTATGGGTAATTATATCAAAAATAAAAACGAATTTCTATGTACATATATCTCCAAGATCAAATCTGCACAACGTTAAAAAACCGTTTTTAATGGTGTTCAATATGTTTGCTTAGTAAGTAAAATTAAGCGAACGAGAACGAGCATTATCAAACCCCAAAAAAATCATTTTGATAGAAACAGAAGCAGAAATTAAACAAAAACTGATGTAATGCTGGTAAAATATAAGAACTAATGAATCCTAATGCATATGGAAACGATGATAAGTACTTCAGGAGACAACTGAAGCTAGTTTCCCAACTTAACACAAACAACCACGAAGATTTGACATACAGCTATATAATTTTAAAGCTGAAAGACATTTTCCGGAAAAAAGGTATGTTTCACATGTAAATTATGATGTTTACATGCTAAAATTTAGTTTATTTTCCATCAATACGTACAAACAAAAATCTGCTTCCATTTATTTAAAACTTATGCATTATTTTGACTTAATAAAGAAAAATAATTTCAATTAAAATCAAATAGAATGATATGGTTAAATATAATTTATTTCTTTTGAAACCAATACCTAATAGAGCGAACGCCACATGTACACAAAATCGATTTGATTACTTTTTGGCACTACAAAATCAAAATCAGTTTTGTCGCGACCAGACATCCAACCCGAGTCCATTTTGAACAGCGATATAAAACTTCTCCACATCACCGCGGAAGATGGTAATTGCAGGTTTACGTATCAATATAGGCCTATTATTCCAAATGGCTAACTACGATCTGTCATTTTAAGACAGACAGTCTGTAACCCGCACAAGTGGAGTTAAATTTACGTTTTACTGCAGTATTTGACTAATTTTCTTAATGATATGGAATGACCATAGCATACGATTTCAAATAGTATTCATCCACTAGACCAGGTTTTGTAAATTTTATGTATTCATCTGTATGATACCTATATACAGTACTCGTAATGAAAAGTAGCCACAGAATAATGTGAGATTGGCAACAATACATTATTATAACTAAAGCAGCTCGGTAAACAGAACAATACGAAATGAATATAACTTGTACAAAAATATGAAATATGTTTCATAAAAACGAATGTAAATTAAAAGCAATAAAGACACCAAATAATGCACTTGTATTCAACCTTTCTGTATTTACGATGTTTAAATTTTAAAAATCACTTAATTTGACAAAACACGTTTCGTGAATAGAGACGCGCGTAACGAGAATGATGAACTATACCTTTTAAATTAAAAAAGGAAATTCAGCAAGAAATTACACAAATTAACAATACCGAATCTACATCAATTTATAGATAATATTTATCCTTACCTCGCTAATATGTTCATTTTTGTCACATAGCTCTGACGCTATAATTGCGCGTGCTCTGAAAAAAAAGTATTAAATTATAAATTTTAAGGCACACATATCGGTGGAGACACAGAAAACAAAGGTGTACCTCTGTCTACTTCATAACCGCAAGCTTCAATCTTCTACTATACAATTCGCCGAAAAATTGTCAATTTAGAAAAATGTGTCTAGATATCTCAGCGAGACGGGTCATCCACAAAATTGAGGTAGTATAATTCGGTATTCCAATAGTTAAAATTTGTTAATTTTTCGCATATGTCACTTGCTTACAGACCACTTGTCAGCCCGAACATATAATGCGCCCCAAATACGCTATTCTTTCAGCAATTTTTCCAAGATTACTTGACCAAGTCTACTATGAGACTATGTACTTGTTCTATATGCTGAGAATCCAGTAAACAATTAGAATAATAATCAATAAGAATATACGTATGATTCATGCTGCTTTTGTTACAAATTTCTGGTCCAATAGCACTAACTTATTACTAGTTACCACATGCCACAATTAATTAATTATATATCACAGTAACAACTAGATAAAGCAAGGCTTTGATTATCAAAAAATTTAAAAAAATAAAGCTTCTAATATATAAACAATGTCGAAGGGTGAAATCAAGCCAAACTAATTTCGTAATACTTATTTGATCAGAAAACAAAATTGAATTGTAAAAACCCAAAGCTCAATCAATGGCAGGTGCTAATATTTAGGAACCAGTAGCCTAGCTGTATCTAAAGTAAAACAGGAAGTAGTTTTGCATCAAATTATTACTATGAACTACCGGTTTTGACTGTAGTTCGATATAAAGAAGAATTTCACTACTTTAAATGCCAGTTAGGTGACAGTCTAGAAGTTGATGCCACATATTAAGCTACTAGCATTACTACTCCGAAGAGAAGGTATTGAGCGAGACCCATGTTGAATAGTAGGCTTATCAATTTGTTAAAGAGCAGTTCGATCGTTTCATGAAATACCTGACACAGAAAAAGTTATACTCATTCTCTGAAATACTGACTGTACTGTAAATCTCATGTGTGCAATCAAATTAATTTATTTTATCTGCAGATAGCACAAAGATCCGATGCATATATCTAACTTGCCTGAATTGCTCGCGAAAAAAGTTTACAAATCGAGACCATTGCCAATGTTGCCTAAAGAGAATTATTTGGAATCTTCGAAGATAAATTTTTGTGTGCCCTGCAACGAACTAAACAACGAATATATGCCTAAAATGTTTTAACATTAAATTTTATCTCTCTAGGATGATAGAAACTGCATCAGCGTCCAAAAGTTTGTCATAATCGGGAAACTTTTCAGTAGAATAAACAAATTTTGCAAGCATTAATCGTACCCATGACCAATAATGTTTGTTGCTATCCTGTTCATCATCTATACTACTGGACTCGTGTATTTCATGCAATTTAGTTTTATATACTGTTATAAATTGAAGTTTTGAAGCAAACCAATATTACAGATTTGGAGATATTGTAAACAATCCTGCATCTTAGTATATCTGTCGTATTATCTACCGATATATAAAATAATATAATATATGTTTCCAATTATAGATTACTAACACAAACGTCACGATCCATTTATGTTTCGTAATCACTTACGTTTCGATTGATTTAAGATCGGTTTTCAAAGTGGTTAGTTGACCTTTTACATCTACAAGCTAAAATTAAAACGCAAATGGTAAAAACGAAAATTATAAGCGATATCAAATTGACAGAAATTTTTAAAGTTGTTTTAAGTAATATTCAAGTAAACAGTTAATTATTTTAATGAGAAACAAACTGTCATTCAAAGTTAAACGATAATTGATTGCGCGGACATTGATAATATGTTAAATCATGGTTGCGAGCTTGATAAAAACACAAATCCAATTAAGAGTACATTTATCAGTACGGGAAGAATTCTCAGTAAGGACGAAACTATTCTACTGGATAAATTGCTACATCTACAGTATACGGCGCTTAGTTTATGTTGAAAATATACATTTAAATGTCCATATCGATTTTTTAACATTGATTTATATAATTTGTATCACCGCCCATGAAATCAGAGATAATTTCTTTATATAAATCTTCAACTGAATATCACTTCCATATGTAGGTTGAGGTATGTCCTAAAATGACATATTTGGAATGGTTAGATAGAACTTTAGATCTCAATAGATGCAATAAAGACTTTACCTGAAAGAAAGGCTGAACAAAATCATGAGTTTTTATGTGGCTAAAAATTGCGTGGAGCGTGCGGAAGTGAGGCTCAGCTGTTAGAGTTACAGACGCCGAAGCAGACGTGCCAAGGTACGAGACCTGTTTGCAGCCAACTTTGGACAGTACGTGATTAGTTCCCAAAAGGGGCGAAACCGGTCGATTGGATAAATTTCCACTTCTGCAATATACGATACTTATTTTATACTATCAAATATATACATTTAAGGGGATTGGTTTTTATATTAAGGTCAAAAGCTTCATTTAAGTAATGAGTCAGAATGCCATGTACAGTGTTAGGACTCCTTCACCAATTGGCATAATAAAGAATGTTTATACATTATAAGCAGCCAATAATTGAAAGCGTTTCATAAAATTTAATTAAGAGTAAAGAAAATCAGTTACCATTAAAATAAATAATAAGAAATCTTGAACTCATTCCGTCAGAAAATCTTTTCGCAAACACCTGACCATATTACACGATATTGGATAAGCATGCTGTAATAAAGTTTATTAATACGAATTTTGTTTATAACCTATCGTTGCCTTATATCTGGAGGTTCTGGAATAAGAAAAACATAATTTGCAAAAAACTAAATAGCTTTATTGAAATATTTTTCCTAAATATAAAATGCAATATATATATATATATATATATATATATATATATATATATATATATATATAATGTCCGAAGTTAAATATACTTAATATAAAGCGAAAACATTAAGTGTGAATTTTAAGTTTAACTAAATTTTGAGCATTGTTTACTAATGATAAATATTGAAAAATTAAATTAAGAGGCACTCTAGCGAAAATATGACATTCGCCATAAAAATATTCGTTTGAACATATAATAAACATAGAGACAAACTAGCTCATTCGTGACCAGAAGGACAAACCAAAGCCAGCAGGTATGGGAAGTATAATCTCATGCACATTCGTTTTGTGCTTACTGGCGACTCATCAGTAGAAACCGATATTACGCCCTTTAACCACTATATATTTGGATGAGGAATGTGGGATAATAGGACGATACAATCTCCTAGTCGAATGTGTAAACCTCCAGCACTAAAGCTAACATCGTATAAAGTATCGACAATGCGACTTTAATGCTAACTCATTCTATATAATATATATACCGCGTCTGTAAAGGATAGTAACACTATGGCTTTTGTGTCAGTAACCAATACCAACATTATTCTACCGAAAAGATACATGGTACGAACACTATGGCTGCCGATTCGGTTCATGGTACCAAAATGATGGATATCAAAGTACAGTTCACCAAAGTTGAGATTTAAAACTATTTATGAACACCTGTTACTCCAGTAAATCCATACACCCTGGCCTTGATCCATATCAGTTATCACATCTTGCTGTAAGCATGAAATCATTAAATTCAATATATAACAGTTAAATACTGTTTGTTTCGGAGAATTAGTTGCGAACCTAGTAACAAATTAGTTCAGTTGTGACCACAAGCATAAACCGAAGACAGCATGAACGGAAAGTATGTTTTCATGCATATTCGTTTTGTGCTTACTGGCGACTGATCAGTAGGAGCCGGTATTGCGCCCTTAAACCATTATATATTTTGGTCAAGAAGGTGGGATAATAGGACGGTAAAATCTTCTAGATGATCGTGTAAACCTGCAGTAGTGAAGCAAACATCATATAAAATATCGACAATGCGACTTCAACGTTAACTGACTCTATATAATATATATGCTGAGTCTGTAAATGATTATATATATATATATATATATATATATATATATATATATATATATATATATAAATATATATATATATAGCGAATTACCGTTTATTGTATGTTCGAGACTTTATATGATGTTAGCTTCACTACTGCAGGTTTCACACAAACGTCTAGGATATTGTACCGTTACATTATCCCACTTTCCTCACCCAAATATATAGTGGTTGAAGGGCGTTATACCGGCACCTACTGATGAGTCGTCAGTATGCACGAAACGAAAGTGCATGGGATTATACATTTCGTTCATGCTGTCTTTGGTTTATCCTTCCGGTCACAACTGAGGTAATTTCTTATTAGGTTTACAACACCTAATACATATTTGCATATAAATTAACTCACCGCAAAAAACAGTATTTAACTTTAAATACTGTTTGTTGCGACGAACTAATATATATGCAAGTATGTATTAGATTTTGCGAATCTAGTAACAAATTAGTTCAGTTGTGACCAGAAGGATAAACCAAAGGCAGCATGAACGGAAAGTATAATCTCATTCACATTCGTTTCGTGCTTACAAACAGTATTTAACTGTCATATATTGAATTGAATGATGTCATGCTTACCGCGAAATGTGATAACTGATATCGATGAAGGCCAGAGTGTATGGTTTAACTGGAGTAACAGGTGTTCGGAAATTGTTGTAATTCTCAATTTGGGTGAACTTTAGCATAAATTTATATCCATCAGGTTGGTATCATGTACCGACTCGGAAACCATAGTGTTAGTATCCGGTACTCATCGATTTAAAAAAGGTATCAGTTACTAACACAATAGCCATAGTGTTAGTATCCTTTACAGACTCTGTATATATATTATATAGTGTGAGTTAGCATTGAAGTCGTATTGTCGTTGACTTCAGATTATGTTAGCTTCACTATTACAGGTTTACACATTCGTCTGGGAGATTGTACCGTCCTATTATTCCACATTCTTCTACCAAATATATAGTGGTTAAAGGGCGTAATACCGGCTCCTACTGATGAGTCGCCAGTAAGCACGAAACGAATGTGCATGAGATTATACCCTCCGTTCATGCTGCCTTTGGTTTATCCTTCTGGTCACAACTGAACTAATTTGTTACTAGTTTCGCAAAACCTAATACATACTTACAGTATTTAACTGTTATATATTGAATTTAATTAAATCATGCTGACTGCGAAATGTAATAACTGAATTCGATAAAGGCCAGAGTGTATGGATTTACCGGAGTAGCAGAAGTTCAGAAATATTAGTAATTCTCAATTTCGGTGAACTATAGCATACATTTATATCCATCATGTTGGTACTATGTACAGACTCGGCAACCATAGTGTTCGTACCAGGTACCTTTTCGGTACTATAATGTTGGCATCGGTTACTAACAAAATAGTCATAGTGTAAGTATCGTTTACAGACTCGGTATATATATTTTATTAAGTGAATTAGCATTGAAGTCGCATTGTCGATATTTTATATGATGTTAGCTTTACTACTGCATGTTTACACATTCATCTAGGAGATTCTACCGTCCTATTATCCCACGTTTCTCACCCAAATATATTGTAACATGCGGCTCCGCATTACAACCAAACGTGTTCGATTTTGACAAATATGGTGCTCTTTAAGGTCAAATAATCTAACTCTGTTCTTACACAATATTTCTCTTAACTGTGATTTTAGAAACAATATCTGTTAGTTTCAAGCAGTATTAATTGAGATTTCTTGAACTGCAATTTTATTTGTAATTAATAGGGTTGTTTATTAAATATACACACCCGCGCGCAATACGCATGGAACATGCGGTGGATTATAGTGTCACAGCGGATTTATTTCGCTCAGTTGGATTATTCGCAGTTTATGCAAGGGATTTACTGTTCGCATTTAACTATACCTATCCAAATTTCAGAGTAAAATGGATTATTATAATTACATAAGTTAAAACCATAGCAAACAGTGAACTAATTATTTGTGAATTTTTTTCATTGAAGTTTTTACACGATTTTAATCCATTTATCATCAGTGACAGCTTTTACCAGTGACTATATTCATATCATCATGTATTTTCAATCGGTTACATATATTCATTTCAATTCAGATATTTGTGAAAGAATTATTGCTTGGGTGTAAGACATTCAAATTTGTAAACGGCGTTCATTTTGCTGCCGTCTAGAGCACGGACAGTTCGGACTACTTATGAATTTATATGCAACGTTATTTACAATACATTTGTGATCATTCGTATTAGTCTTCTCATATCACCCATCGGGAAAAAGCCAGGGATTGATCATGTGCACGGATCTCCACAGCCGCTACCAACTATTTGTAGGAAGACAAGAATCCCGCAAAAACCCCTACAATATAGTGGTTTAAGGACGTAACATCGGCTCCTACTGATGAGGCGCCAGTCAGCACGAAACGAATATGCATGAAAATATACTTTCCGTTCATGCTGTCTTCGGTTTATGCTTCTGGTCACAAATGAACTAACTTGTTACTAGGTTCGCAACACCTAATGCATACTTGCATATCTATTAGTTCTCCGAAACAACAGCATTTAACTGTTATATATTGAATTTAATGATATCATGCTTCTCGCGAAATGTGATAACTGATATCGATCAAAGTCAGAGTGTATGTATTTACTGGAGTAACAGATGTTCAGAAATAATTGTAATTCTCAATTTTGGTGAACTATAGCATATATTGATATCCATCATTTTGGTACCATGTACCGACTCGGTAACTATATGTTCGTACCATGTACCTTTTGAGTATTATAATGTTGGTATCGGTTACTGACTTAATAGCCATAGTGTTTGTATACTTTACAAAATCTGTATATATGTTATATAGAGTGAGTTAGCATTGAAGTCGCATTGTGGAGACTTCATATAGTTTTAGCTTCACTACTGCAGGCTTACACATTCGTCTAGAAGATTGTACCGTTCTATTATCCCACATTCTTCGACCAAATATATAGTGGTTAAAGTTCGTAATACCGGCTCCTACTGATGAGTCGCCATTAAGCAAGTAACGAATAATTATGAGATTATACTTTCCATTTATGCTGTCTTTGGTTTATCCTTCTGGTCACAACTGAACTTATTTGTTACTAGGTTCGCAACACCTATTACATACTTGCATATATATTAGTTTTCCGCAACATAGAGTATTTAACTGTTATATATTTAATAAAAGTTTCTTTAATACAGATAAAGAAATATACTTGAAACTATCAATAACATAAATAAAACATGGTTATTATTTTGATATATAGTTTTATATAGAGCGGTCAAATATTACATTTTCTTAAATAATTTGCATTATAACAAATTATTTTACAACGATGATCCATTTCAAAATGTCGTGTATGTCGGTTGTATGCAGCTTCACCTTTAAAAATTTTTTATATGGTAATCAGCAGAATAACAGTCCAATTTGTTTAGCTGACTCACCTGGTCAAATTAAAAATTGAATCGTGCATTGACCGACTGAATTGATATTGGTCACTTATTTCGTTTATTCTAACATATTTTTCGGTGCTTATTTTCGTACATTGTCCACAAGGACTCAAATAATGTAATCATTAAATGAAAACACGATAGACACAGTTATATAGAAAATCGGGCAATCTCATATTTTCGAGTTTCCGTTTTTTTTGCACATTCACATTTTATGGTAATAAAGATATTTACTATATTCCGTGGATGAGAATGTTAACATTTTAAAATAATTGAAATAAGGCCTATTTTTCCTAGGGTAATAATCATTAATATTTCACTGGGTAGAATTTTGCTTGGTTACCTGCTGTTCAAGTTGTTTCACAGATTCCCTTTCAATTTGTAACTTCCACTTCGATTCTTTGATTTCCTGCACAAGTTGGTCTCTTCCGCCACACAGCTCAGCAAGAAGCAAGTTTGCATTGACCGTCTTGAAATTAGTAGAATTCGAGTATTGGTGTATAACAGACTTGATTTGTGCCAGTTCCGCAGCCAGATTCTGGCGCTCTAATTTGTGCTGCAGCAAATGGTGCTCAGCCTGTGATAACCTCTTGATTCGAGCAAGTAACATAAAGCAGGAATAAAGTAAGGCCTGTTAATGATTGTCTCACGTGGGCAGAGTAGTTGACTTACAGCTTTTATAGGTAAATATTTGAATCATTTGAACTTGAATTATATTGAGTTGGAGAAAACAGCATTGTAATTATACCTTTTTCTAAAATAGCCTGACTCAATTCAAAATGAACGAGGCCAACAGCACAAAGTTACAAACCTCCCATTTAAATACTGTTTGTTGCGAAGAACTTATGTATATGCAAGTATGTATTAGGTGTTGCGAACCTAGTAACAAATTAGTTCAGTTGTGACCAGAAGGATAAGCCAAAAACAGCATGAACGAAAAGTATAATCTCATGCACATTCGTTTCGTCCTTACTGGCGACTCATCAGTAGGAGCCGGTATTACGCCCTTTAACCACTATATATTTGGTAGAAGAATGTGGGATAATAGGACGGTACAATCTCCTAGACGAATGTGTAAACCTATAGTAGTGAAGCTAACACCATATAAAGTCTCGAAAATGCGACTTCCACGCTAACTCACTCTATATAATATATATACCGAATCTGTAAAGGATACTAACACTATGGCTATTGTGTCAGTAACCGATACCAACATTGTAGTACCGAAAAGATACATGGTATTAGCACTATGGTTTCCGAGTCGGTACATGGTACCGACATCTCTTTCTGAACACCTGTTACTCCAGTAAATCCATACAATCTGGCCTTGATCGATATCATCACCTAATAATCCTCCCATTTACTGAACACGTAGAAAATTTATTACAGCCGAATTCTATCGATCTCCCTTTCCGTAAAAATGGCCTAGTCAAGCGGAATAATTTGCATAATAACTCTAAATTTAAAATATTACCAAATGTACCAAGCTGTTGCACAATGTTTGCTCAAATTATGATCACATAAGGAAGTTTCTGTAAAAAAAAAAAAAAAAAAAAAAAAAAAAAAAAAAAAAAAAAAAAAAAAAAAAAAAAAAAAAAAAAAAAAAAAAAAAAAAAAAAAAAAAAAAAAAAAAAAAAAAAAAAAAAAAATGATGATGATGATGATTTATGATGATGATGATGATGATGATGATGATGATGATGATGATGATGATGATGATGATGATGATGATGATGATGATGATGATGATGATGATGATGATGCTGATGATGATGATGATGATGATGATGATGATGATGATGATGATGATGATGATGATGATGATGATGATAAAGCTTTTACGAACAGAAAATATATTTGTCATTAGATCTCATTAAGTCATGGATAATATACTGATGCGGCTTAAGATCAGATTATGCGAGGACATTTCACACCACCTATACGTTTTGTTGGGTTATTTTTCATCTTTGGATGAAGGTTTTGCACTTGTCCTATATTCAATTGTTCTATTTGGTAAATAAACATAAGCTAAGTACTATGACAAAAAACGACGCAACTGGGTCATAATAAATTGTAGTTATTTCACAACAGCTTTTGTATCAGCAAAACTGGCAGCGGAGCTATCGCACTGACTGAATTTACAGAACGCACATCTGTTATGTTAATGTCTGTTAAGCATAATCATTCGCTCTCTGGCAGAAGCTTGATTGCATCCAACCGGCAGTACAATTGCTCGCTCCTACGTGTAACAACCGCAACATTATTTGTGTCTTCCTCTGTATTCTTCGTAAATTGAAAAACAAAATTTTAAATTAATATTTTTCTACTTCATCTAGTTTTGAGACGGTGAACAAGCAGGTCTCTTTGATTTACGTTCAATTGAAGGACTATGTCTGCTGACCAGAAATGTGCTACTTCAGTGAAAGCGTTCAATGTGCTTTCGTGAAGAAAAACGATTCATTTGCATGTGAACCTCAAAGAACATATATTTGTCATTGCTCAACACTTCAGGTAAGTCGTCCGTCTAAATGGGCAAATTTTACAAGATAAACAATGATTATATTTAGCCCTTTTTAAAAAGCGGAATTAATTACAGATAAATACTGTTTGTTGCGAAGAACTAATGTATATGCAAGTATGTATTAGGTGTTGCGAACCTAGTAACAAATTAGTTCAGTTGTGACCAGAAGGATAAGCCAAAGACAGCATGAACGAAAAGTATAATCTCATGCACATTCGTTTCGTCCTTACTGGCGACTCATCAGTAGGAGCCGGTATTACGCCCTTTAACCACTATATATTTGGGTGAGGAATGTGGGATAATAGGACGGTACAATCTCCTAGACGAATGTGTAAACCTATAGTAGTAAAGCTAACATCATATAAAGTCTCGAAAATGCGACTTCCACGCTAACTCACTCTATATAATATATATACCGAGTCTGTAAAGATACTAACACTGTTGCTATTGTGTTAGTAACCGATACCAACATTGTAGTACCGAAAAGGTACATGGTACTAACACTATGGTTTCCGAGTCGGTACATGGTACCAACATCTATTTCTGAACACCTGTTACTCCAGTAAATCCATACAATCTGGCCTTGATCGATATCATCACCTAATAATCCTCCCATTTACTGAACACGTAGAAAATTTATTACAGCCGAATTCTATCGATCTCCCTTTCCGTAAAAATGGCCTAGTCAAGCGGAATAATTTGCATAATAACTCTAAATTTAAAATATTACCAAATGTACCAAGCTGTTGCACAATGTTTGCTCAAATTATGATCACATAAGGAAGTTTCTGTCGTTTTGTGCTAATGTAAAAAATGTTGATTCCCTTAACATATTGCATCGCAAATGTATGATAAATTTATAGTTGGGGACGAACTTAATTTTGAAATAACGATATTGCAATATTAATAACACCAAGCTACATCAGTTACTAAATTAAAAACAAACAATGCTGACATCTTACCGCACATATTATTAAAAATAAAACGTTTTTCAAAATTTTGAGACATTTATATGAATTATATTTTAAATAAATCATATACATATGAAACATAAAACAATTTACCAAATCCCATCTTAGAGACACTTATATTTCCCCATTTATAGAACTATATTCGTAGTAATTTTGTCAAGTTATAAAAACAGTTCACTGAGGTTAATCAGTGGGTAGAGCACCAGATTCTGATGCAGATGTGCCAAGGTTCGAGCCCTGCCCGCGGAAAATTCTGGCCAGTACTTGATGAGTTCTCAATAAGGACGAAACCGGTCTACTGGATGAATTGCCTTTTCTACACTATATATAGAATACCTTGGCAGGCAACTGGCTGACACTGAAGGAATTTATAGATATCAAACAATTACAAAGCAAGTAACCAAAGCATCCACCATTTTTCATAGTTATTAAAATTGTAAACACATTTTATGCAGACATTTAAAATAAATGTATAAGTAAAGCGTAATGCGTTTTTAGGCATACTTAAGCACAATCAAAATATTCTAGCAAGATCTAACTAAAAATAATCTCAAATAAATTCACCTTCACCTATTAAATTTTTTTTCTGCTTAATATTATATATATATATATATATATATCATATATATATATATATATATATATATATATATATATATATATATTAAATTGAAGTTTGATGAAAGAATTCTGATTGTATATACGCTGTCAGTACAAACCAAACACAGCATAAGGTAGCAAAGGCAATTCATCAAGTGGGAAAATTTCCATCTCGTTGGAAATTTGTCAAGTACTTTACTGACTCGGTATATATATTATATAGTGTGAGTTAGCGTTGAAGTCGCATTGTCGTAGACTTTATATGATGTTAGCTTCACTATTGCAGGTTTACACATTCGTCTAGGAGATTGTACCGTCCTATTATCCCACATACTTGACCAAAATATATAGTGGTTAAAGGGCGTAATACCGGCTCCTACTGATGAGTCGCCAGTAAGCACGAAACGAATGTGCATGAGATTATACTTTCCGTTCATGCTGTCTTTGTTTTATCCTTCTGGTCACAACAGAACTAATTTGTTACTAGGTTTGCAACACCTAACACATACTTGTCAAGTACTTATCAGAATTTGCTGCGATTGGGGCACGAACCAGGGCACATTCATGTCTGAGTTTAGTACTCATGCCATTGCGCCAATAGTGTGGCGCGCGACACAATTTTCAATTATATATCAACTTATATTTTGGTTAGCCTATCTTTTAAGTGTAAACTACTTATCATCTCTTGAAGCCAAAAGATTTGACTAGCCACCCACGATATGTCATTATAGAACAGATACCATGCCAAAAGAGGAAACGATATTGACTTTATGTTTAATAACATGAGTTTGATAATATATAAGTTAAAATTGCTACCTTGAAAAATTTTTTAAATGATACTGAAAACAAATGCATGATCAAAATCGTGACATTACACATCAATTCACAATAATTTTATCAGGTTAACTGGTGTCTTTTATCTAATGACTGATCGGGGTGCAGCTAGTTAAAACTTCAGAATTTAAGTGATTACCAGTATGTTAATACGACAATAAAATAATAACCAAAGTAATAAGTTTGTATTTGACGGAAAATTGTGCGTAGTTTGTGGCAGCGGTAGCGCAGTTGTATGAATGAAACACTCAAAATTATATTTGTTCCACTTCTGAACCAAGTTGCGGAACTTTCTGAAAATTGCTTGATGATGAAGTTGATAAACTTCATTTGCAATGATTTCAAATATTAAGTTTATACGAACTGCATATATATATATATATATATATATATATATATATATATATATATATATATATATATATATATATATATATATATATATATATATATATATATATATATATACTCATTGAATCCACCCGGTATAGAATAAGGACAGAAAAATCATTTTCGTGAAAACGATTTTTATTATTGGTTTATTCTGTGACTCAAAAATAATTTAAAATATATACACTTCTATGAAATGTTCACCAATCCTATGTTTATTGCCACAGTTTTGATATAAGATGATGCCATATGATGATGACAGAGCAAAATTTAAATCCGCTAAAAGATGTCAGCAGAAATGCAGAGATTTCAAGAAAATTCCGTGCGACGTTACATAATAGTTAAATGTCGTAGAGGCTGAGAGACAGTCATTGTTGGTGGCCCTTATTAAGGCCGGTAATTGCGTTCTCAGGCAAATGCCGAGAAAGTTAGGTAGCGTAGCAGTGTTTAGAGGTACTCCTAGACACTTCAGATCGGCTCTGGTTGACCGTCTGGTGTTCCTTCTGCTGTGGCGTCGAAATGAGAGGGCGAGATACTGTTTGAAAGCTCAGAATTGTCTTGTTGGAGATCTGCGATAACTCCGTGGTGCCTGGCACACATAGAGGTCCAATAAATAGATGATCGATCCTTTGGTGGGAAACAAATCTCTGATGACTAGGTGATACAGCAGAAAAAATGTAAATCTAGAAGTCAGCGTGGGCGAACAGTCAATGTGACGCGAGACGGCGGCACACGTAATGCACAACAGAAATCAAACGTGCTAATGATAAGCATGGTAAATGCACCGTGCTTATATAGTGTTGAAAACAAAAGCTCAAACGTCATTGGTTAACGGCAAATTTCGCTTGTTTTTAATTGGTGTCGCGTAAATGAAATTTGATTATCATTTAGGCAATAAGTCGGCGAATTGTTCTTGAGCCGTTACAAATACTACGCGCTGATAAAGGCAAGATCGTTGTTATATTGGACAAATCAGACTTTATACAAAATAAGTGGAACTTGTCAAGTGGCAATTTGAAATTCTTGCGTCCGGAGCATACACCAGATGGAATCGCCGAATTTAAGTGTGTCAATAAATGAAATAGAAATTTTAAACGATTCCGGGTTAACAGAAAAGAACATAAGATAAATGAAATAAGCTCCACATGGAGGAAAGGCTAACCAAAAATTAAGTTACAATACATCTGAAAATGGCCTGATATGTGTGCCAGGAGTGGCGCGGTGGATGATTGCAATAATACGAATAATATGTGTCTTAAACCGGGTCGCGATTGCAGCAAATTCTATCTACACTTTGACGAGACCTTAACAAAGGCGAAACCGTTCAACTTGATGAATTTTCTTTTGCTATCATTATGCAATTTTTAGTTTATACTGAAAATATATAAATAAATAAATATTATCCTGGCATTAAAATTCAATATATATATATATATATATATATATATATATATATATATATATATTGAAAACCAAAATGTAAATATGTGATTGTATAAGAGATGATTAGTATTCACGAAATAAATGGCCTTTATCCACTTCGTTGTTGTGTTTCCTAATTATAAGAATATATATATATATATATATATATATGTATATATATATATATATATATATATATATATATATATATATATATATATATATATATATATATAACTCTGTATATATAACTTTCGAGAAAATCTTCCGTAGAAAAATTTTCTGCAAATAATTAAACTAGAATTTATTTATTTATTTATTAATAGTATTCATATAAGCGTGAGATTTCAAAACGAAATAAATTAAAAACAAGGAATAGATTTGATCCTCTATTCCGTTGCTTTCTCCAATTAGCCTCCATGTTTATGTGTCTTATTGAGCTCCATTCAATTAATTTGCAGCATTTCCTCCCATTGATAATTTTGTTTCCTTATAAATTTGTTCTTATGTAGGTATTAATCTCAATCGCAAATATAAATGGATGGATTTAACAAGTGGCCAAATTAACTCACCGTATCATTTATTTCCATGTCTTCAACATCAAGAAGCAGTTTATCGAAAATCATCTACCAATTAAAAAATAATTGTCTTTATATTGGGAAGAATCAAATAGCTTAAAATGCGTCATTACCAGTTATGCTTTTAATTAACATATCTATGCATATAATATTCATATTATTTGTTCTGGATTTAAGCAGCAAATTTGTTCTTCCTATAAATGGCATATATAAGATGCGGATTCAACAGCATTTTAGAGGAAAACGCAGCAGTTCTACCTACTTTTATCGCTTATAAATGTCAATTTCATATATGATCTGTGGCAGTGAGACTCCAAAACCAAATAGCTATACATAAATTGTAAACTTCAAAAGTGTACCAATTTCATGATTTTAGAGGACAATTTGCACATAAAAATGGGAACAATCATTTCAAATTCGTGCCATTTCAGCGAAAATTATACTCTGAGCAATAAGCGCAATATACATGAGTGCGTGAGATGATAAAAATTGGCATGCTGACTTTGGTATATTATTCAGATCCTGTTTGAACCATTTTTTAACGCGTAGGCCAATCCATTATCGTATAGGAGATTATACCATCCAATTGTTCCACATACCTTGACTAGATATACAGTTGGTAAAGTGCATAGTACTAGCTCCTACTAATCCGTCGCCAGTAGGCCCGAAATGCATGTTTACATGTGCCTACAACTTTTTTTGACGCAGATTTTGATATGTACTTCTGATCCTATTTGAAATAATTTGTTATTACGTAAGCCTATCCTAACATATAAATGCATATACATATACTCTCCGCAACTGTGAATATATGACTGCTATATATTATAAAATTATGTCATGATTACAACGAAAACGTGAAAATCTATGTCAATTGGTGTTGTAACATAATGTTTACAGGAGCAGCAAGTATTCAGAATATTAGTTATTGTTAATTTCTTGGGCAAATTAGCTGGTTTTACTTCTTTGCAATTTCTTTTTGTGGGGCAGTGCCCCAACATTCAGGTCGACAAAATCTTGAATCCTTCACATTTACGGTTGCACCGATTTGTTCTTTCATTTTGAGGCCCTCTATCAGCTGCCTGTCTGAAAATGACTTTGGAACCAGACTTTTAAATTTTTTCCGAATTTTTGGGACAATAGAGAGAGAGAGAGAGATTACAAACAAGAAGGACAGCGCTGCGCATTATCCATTAACATTTAAGAATTATCCTATCTCTAAAATCTTATTGTTTGGATTATTTACAGTTTAACAATATGACGCTGAAACCGATGGATAAAGAGTGTATTTAATGCTGTCTCAAATGTTGTTTTTAAATTTAACATTATAGAAGATCGCAACCTACGACTGCTCTTCATTTATTAATAAAATATAAAGTGTGTTTTCGGTATAGTGCCACCTTTTATTGATCAGTCGCCAGTAAGCACGAAACGCATGTGATAAAAAATATCACACCTCTTGTTCATGTAAAAATTCGCATATCCATCTAACCCTGTTTTTGCTAAATGAGCTAAACATAATAGATTAATCAATGGAGTTGGTTATATTTGCCTTCGTTTTTTTGACTACGGTTTTTGTATCCGAGTTCCTAATATTTGTAAAGAAAATTCTATACACGTTTAGATGGAGACACTTATTTACGTATGACTAATAAAGTAAATAGATTTTTTTCGTTCACATCCCGTAAATACTGTTTACTTTTGACAAATCACCAAATAAGAGTTACAAATTTGTTTCGCACAACCTGAATTACGCAATAATCGTCGTTGTAAATCGTACGAGCCCCAACTAAGGCTGATATTTCAGCGCAGTATCTTCAAATCTATAGAATCTCATATTTGATATTTCAGCAAGCCTCAAATATCTATCTGCTCAAATTAATTGCTACCTGTTGAATTCTGATTAACAATAGAGTATGGCAGTTCAAAAAAATCTTTAAATCAAGTTTGCGAGCTTGAAGTAAACACCAATCCCATTGTATTTAACCAGTTGTCGAACAACATAACAAAACTGCCGCCATACGCACTTACGCGTTTCGACCTTCTATGATCATCATCAGAGTACGACGGCAAACTTATTATCGAGGATCAAACTGCATTGAATACATATGGAAATCGATTTAAATATGCGGCTCTCATCTCTACCTGTCTCACCTTACATTAAACCTAACTGGAAATACGGCTGCAGGCTGCGAAATAAACATCAATCTATTAGCCTTAACCAGTCGTCCGAACAACGTAACGAAACTTTTTTAATGAGCAACATACCATATTGCCCGCTTGCCTTCGCTGGCTGTTGTTTGTTGCGGAGAACTAATATATATGCAAGTATGTATTGGGTGTTGCGAACCTAGTAACAAATTAACCAGTTGTGACAAGAAGAAGTTTAACAAAGACATAGTGGAAAGTATCGAACCACGCACATTCATTTCCTACTTTGATCAGTGGAGCCGGTATTTTCTTTATTACTATATTTGGTCAAAGAATATGAATATTCTAGAACATGGAACACAACCTCTAGACGAATGTGTAAGCTGCAATAGTGACTAACATCATCTAAAGTCAACAAAAATGCGACTTCAACGCTAACTCACTATATAATATATGCTACCGGAAGTCTGTAAGGATACTAACACTGGCTATTGTGTTAGTAACCGATACCAACGATATTAACATAGAAAATTAAGCTGTTCAACATATGGTTCCGAGTCAGACGCTCAGTACCATATGATGGATATCAATTTGCTTTATATTTCTGAAGTGAAATTACAACAATTTCTACTTTTCTGTTACTCCAGTAAATCCATACACCCTGGCCTTGATCGATATCAGTTATCATTCAATTCAATATATAAAAGTTAAATACTGTTTGTTGCGAAGAACTAATATATATGCAAGTATGTATTAGGTTTTGCGAACCTAGTAAGAGATTAGTTCAGTTGTGACCAGAAGGATAAACCAAAGGCAGCATGAACGGAAAGTATAATCCCATGCACATTCGTTTCGTGCGAAATGTGATAACTGATATCGATCAAGGCCAGGGTGTATGGATTTACTGAAGTAACAGGTGTTCATAAATTGTTGTAATTCTCAATTTCGGTGGAATATAGCATAAATTGATATCCATCATGTTGGTACCATGTTCCGACTCGGAAACCATAGTGTTAGTACCATGTACCTTTTCGGTACAATAATGTTGGTATCGGTTACTAACACAATAGCCATAGTGTTAGTATCCTTTACAGACTCAGTATATATATTATATAGTGTGAGTTAGCATTGAAGTCGTATTGTCGTTGACTTTAGATTATGTTAGCTTCACTATTACAGGTTTACACATTCGTCTAGGAGATTGTACCGTCCTATTATTCCACATTCTTCTACCAAATATAGTGGTTAAAGGGCGTAATACCGGCTCCTACTGATGAGTCGCCAGTAAGCACGAAACGAATGTGCATGAGATTATACTTTCCGTTCATGCTGCCTTTGGTTTATCCTTCTGGTCACAACTGAACTAATTTGCTACTAGGTTTGCAACACCTAATACATACTAACATAACAAAACTACCTCCAGGGCAACGCACTGACGCCTTTCGACCTGCGATGAACATCATCAGATTAGGACGGCAAACTGTGAAAATTTTCCTTATCGTTAACGTTTATTGCAATGATATCGCGAGGAATAAACTTCAAAAGTATAATTCATTGCATGAATTGTGATTCATAAGTAATATTTCATTTTCACAAAATTGTTTATTTACTGACAATAAATTGCGGCGCAAAGTTGGTTTGGAACAATTCTACCACATTTAAACAAAGAAGAACTAGAAAATCTTGCCTACAATGCGATTCAATACGACTGCGTAAAGTGCAATTAATAGGTGCATGTGATAAATCGAATTAAATCTTTTCATCAGTAAAATCACTTGATATTCCATATTGATTTCGTTTGTGACATTTAATATTAAACGGTCAGGTATTATAGAGACCAATTCGTAAAAATTTATAATTTTTGATTGAATTTCAAAGAATATCTGCCTATTGGTATGAATAAAATCAGACTTTCCATATTGTACAGAAGAAGTGTTGCTCCATCTTATCAAATGATGAACTGGAGCTACAAAAACATATAGGATAATATTGTTCTATGTTAAAAATAATGACAAAAAACAATTTTTATTCCATCATGAACATTTTTTACTCATACCTACGAATTAATGTTTTGTGTATCTAAAAATTCCACATTCAACAATCAATGGTATTGGATGAAATTTAAGAAATTTGATTGCTAAAAGCTAATTTAAACTTTTGCTATTATGAGATGTGGCGTCCATTGTTTGGTATTAAATTAGTAATCCTCTGGTGTCACTTGTGAGTATTGGTTGTTTTGAGTTTTATGTAATCAATAATCCTGAAACGCGTGTGTTGGATTATTAAAATTTCATTAATGTTAAAGTTTGTATATATTTTACATCAAATTTGAAGTTATTTAGTTAAATATTGTTTGATAATATTACATCACACAATTTTTATGCTGCACCTGGCATATCCTGATGGTCCTATTTGATATAACATAATATTAGTTACGTCATGTATAATAAATCAATACACATATTTTAGAACTTTGTTACTAAGAAAATAAAACTTGTCGAGTAGAATTGTTACTTCGAATGTCCAAACAAAACTTTTCTTAATCTAGTAAAAGCTTACTGTTCAGGTATGCGTGACACAACAAAATTGTAGCCAGCTGACAAAAATAGATTGAAAATAAAATATTTTTTATTATATGTGTAAACCAATTGGCATCGAAAACAATTTGTATTTTTAAAATTTATAGCCAGCAGTAAAATAAACAGACGAAACGCTAATTCCATTTTAACCAAATGACAAATATTAAAGTAAAAATATTAAATTCATTGATTGAATAAATTATTGTTTATAATTCTCTTTACAGGTGTAAATTTAAAAATAAATTTTATCATATATAAAAACCGTTTACTTACAATTTTCTCTTCAAGTACCTGAAAATAAGCATAAATATATTTATTGAAAAGCAAAACAAATGGAAAATTAAAACAAGGTGGGAGAAACAAAAGGGAACATCTAACAAGTTGCGTGCATCAAATCCAGTTCTGGCTCAATGCTTGATCCTAATTTTCGTGCTTGTATAGATCAGTCTGCAACTTGTTTATCTACAGAGCTTCATAAATTATTTGCTCATTTCTCCTATAGCATTACCTGAACTGGATTGATGACACACCTAATTAGTTGTATCCTTTTTTCCAACTATCCTCACGTTTAACGTTTTTGTTCTTTTTGCTTTTCAATATATATACATACTCTTTGTTATGCCCATTGCTTTTGAATATTATAAAGTATATTTCTAATTAGGAAGAAAAAACACACCAATAACAAAGTGGATAATGGCCAATTATATCCAGACTACTAAACTTCATTTTCCAATATTTCATTTATATACATCCTGGGTTTTCATTTTATTTTATGAATGGCAACGAATTTGACTCGGTTTTATTCTATATTTTGTTTGGGCTGATTAGTAATTGTATATGCGTATGCGTCTTTGTGTGCACCTGTTAGCATGTAAAGGTCTTTCCCGCTGTTTTGCAAAGTGATGTCTGCGATCTGGTCATTCTTGTATTGATGGCTTGAGAGTTAAGCAACACTTCGCATTGTTGGCTGTTACGTGTACGCATGTTATTTTCCCAAGTGTAGTCTTTCGTTTCCCTTTATTCCGCAATTTTGTTTTCTGCACTTGGTAGCAGCGCAGGTGCGAATTGCATTGTTTAATGCTCATTTTGTTTCGAAATTTCTGTCGGCGTATGTGCAGCTGTTTTCCCCCTTCAGTTTGTTGCCAATCCGATCGGATCTTTGTTAAGTCTGGTCGATGGGTATTTATTCTTGCCAGGGTGTTATTAAATTGTTGTTGGATTTTGAGATTCGTGGCCAGTCGTTTAGAATATCATGTTTATGAAACTTTTTAATATTTAGGCCAGGTTTTTGTTGTTTTATATAAAGGACATCATAAATGTATAATAATTTTTCTGGTTTTGCTTTATTTAGAATTGAGAAATGGGTTAAATTGACTGGGTTCCCAGTTTCCAAAATATGATCGGAAATAGCTGATTTTCCTGACGGTGCCAAGCCTTTTTAATCAATTTATCCGCTAAATGTTACTGGATTCTGTTAATCTATTGTTTCTTCGTAAGTCAAATATGTGTGCTACCACACATACCTGAGAATTTTTAGACTATGAATGATTCGGAGAGAATTCGCAATTGATCTTTGGCGTCCAACCTCATGATTCTCTGTGTGCTAGACGTGATATTAACTTTAACACTGGTACAATTCTACTTAGTTATTCTATTTAGACATCGTGCAAGTATTGAGGTCGGAAGGTCGCCTCTAAATAGTAAGTTTGGAAAAACCTGCTTGACGGAATCCTCTATAGTGGTCTGATGTTGACATCGATGAACTGCTCTGGGCAGTTGTTCATTAGCAAAAGTATCCTCAGGTAGCCTAGTTCTTCCTCGATCTTGAGTTCACAGCAGATCATCCTGATTCTGTTTGCTAGGTTTTTAACTAAGTTTCTTTTGTGGGATTTTGGCACACTGCTGTTGTAATAAACGTAAAGCCCGGTGAAAAAGGGTGTTCTGTCTGACCAGTGTCAAATTCTTATGTTCTTCTCATGCGAATTTTATGACAAGTAAGAGTAAACTATTGTCTTTCTCTACCTCGATAGTGAGTTTGATGTCTGGATCGACTCCATTGGCTTTTTTGATGAGTTCGGATTGGTCTGCTTCTTCTTGGATAACCGATAATATATTATCTACATACCTACATACATACCATCCGCATAGCTCTAAATGCAAAACAGGCACACACAAATTCATACGTATACGAACTTACTAATCAGCACAAACACGAAATAGAAGTAAAACCGAATCAGATTTGTTGCCACCCCCATAATGAAATGAGACACTGGATGTATTTAAATGAAAGATTTAACGTGAAGTTTAGTATTCTCGACATAAATGTTCATTATCCACTATGTTATTAATGTATTTTTTCTTCCTAATTAGAAATACACTGTGTAATATATATATATATATATATATATATATATATATATATATATATATATATATATATATATATATATATATATATATATATATATAACTTGAGGGAGGAAATGGAGAAGAAACAGTTCCTGCGCATGGTAACATTAAATTTTATCAGTGCACATATAATGGTTAGTATGAATTTTATTAAAGAGCTTATTTAAATAGAAACGTACAATTAAAATATTAAACTTGATTGCAAAAAGGGTTAAATTACTTTAAATAGCTACATATTTAGGATTATGAATGTAATTCGTTTTTCTACGTAGACAAATGGTAATTAAACTTTTATTAGAAAATCACAATTTTCAAAACGAACGTCATTAAGGTAATATTAAAAGAGAGAATGATCTGTAGTTTTCGTTCTAAAGTCTTGTGTTGAATTATTTATTCGCTTGGAAATGTATTTCTTTTGAAGTCATATACGAAGATACATAAATTTGCCTCCTAATTTGATGGATTATCGGAACTCTGCGTAATAATAACCAGACAGACTGATAAGTCGTTTTTACTCAGACATTACAGACATCGAATTTCCCCGCCTACGAACAATGTTAATGCTTATAATCAAATATCGTCAGATAATATCATGCCTTGTCGGAAAAGTTAATTTTGATACTTTTATTTAAATACAATAATGGACATCACATTTAGTAAACACAACATTGATTTTACATTACTACTATAGAGCAATACTTAAATTAAATAATGCCCTTCCGACCCTATATTAATAAAGTAGTATTTCAGAGAAGACGACGTATATGAATAATGAATAATTAAAAATTATCTGAGCATAAAAATTTATTTACATGTAAAGTTATGACACTTACAAATAATTGTATTTTACTAATCTTCACAGAATTATTTATTACTAAACACAACTTTCTATTACTTTTTTATAGTTGAATACAATATAAAATGGTAATAATAATAATCAGCAAAGGTTGGATAGATCATTTCTTAATAATGAAATTCTCATGGTGGTGAAATTGAGTCAGAGTTTTAGTTTTTTAATTTTAGATCAAATTATATTTAGAGACGTTCATGAATTTAAAGAAAAATAAAGTTGATTTAAGGACGGCAGGAGTAAACCGTCTATATTAACATTTAATCTTTTAAAATATTACCCAATAAAGAGGTAATAAATTTACAATTTTATCAGCTTATTAATGAATTAACTATTCGTGTTGTTAGCAATATGAATCAATTTAAAATTGTCAAATTAAAAATCGAATTTTCATTCTCGATTTCCGCTTTGAAATATAGAAATCGATTCATATACGTAAAAAACGGTCAGAATTCTTTAATTTGCAGGCGTCTACAAATATTCGAGTGGTAAAAAATATGGCATTGTTTTTTATTTGAAAACTGCAATAATATAAAAGCTTTTTTCCGAATAACTACTAGTAACGGTTGTAATTTTGTCATGAAAAAGATGAAAAACTATTTGTGATATTGAAAAGAATGCGTAGCATCTCAAGAATAATATTTACTATACGCGCAAATTTTACGAAAACTGCATTGTCTATGGTTAAAGCTAAGAAAACATGTAAATATGTAATGGGCATTATTAAATAAAATTTGTAAAAGTTTGCCTTTGCAGAGTATTGAACAATCACATAATTGTATATCTTACTGGATTGTCCTTAACAGTCCCTTCAGAAACTGCCGATAATTTATTGCTGTCCGTTGCGTTTTGAGTCTCCTCTGCTTCTGGCGCTGCTAGCTTTTCTGTCTGCACAAGGAGACGTTTTAGCTTATATTCTAAGTCCTTATGCTCCATTTGCACTCTGAAAAGTATAGAAGAGAGAAATAATTAATAACTGCTTTCATTTTATACTTTTGCCATCGTAGTTATAGCTATTAATTCATTAGTAATTGTTTACCATATCGTTATTACCACAATAGCAATTAGTAAATTGATACAAAATTTTTTATGTTTAGTCGTCATTTTCTAAGGCATAATTTCGAAAAACCTGCAGTTATTGTAGCAGTTCAATAATATACAAACACTTACAAACATAAATTCATACAGAAATACATACATACATACATATATTGACATAAAAACACATTTATACACATATAAAAACACATAAAAACATACATAAAAACATAAATACATACATGCATACGTACAAGCATAAATCCATGCATACATACATAAACATATACATACATGCATGCCTACATAAATACATAAATACATATATGCATACATGCATAAATAC
>JAQBSW010001468.1:0-133087 GCA_029291075.1 Eudiplozoon nipponicum | reverse complement strand
TAATACATACTTCCATGATCATCCTCAGAGTACGACGGCAAACTGACTAGCGAGGATCAAACGGCAATGAATATATATGGATTGTAATATAGAATATGCGGCTCTCAACTTTAGTAGCCTCGCATACATTGTACATGATCAGCTGCAAATGTTCTATGCAGTCACTAACATAAAATTTTTTGCAGCTTACACCACACACACACACACACACACGTACACACACACACAGACATATATATATATATATATATATATAGGTAATAGAAAAGTTGTCAATGCATATTTAGATTAACTTTTATTATTTAAAATGTTCCCTCGTCAATCAGTGTTAAAAGTTCGATACAAAGAATAGAAGCTGTATATTATCCGCTATTTTTAGATCACCGTAGAGCTAACAATCTTTATTTACCCTTTCATTCAACATTAATTACAGTTTCTGCTTTGCATTTAGATGTAAAAGAAACATGTTGCGCGACAGGAAATAAACAATTTACCTGATTTTCGGATTGCGTACCGAAATATTTGAATCCACTGTCATCATGATTTTTTGTGCAAAAATCATGATGACAGTGGATTCAAATATTTCGGTACGCAATCCGAAAATCAGGTAAATTGCATTTAGATGGTCTGTTTCCAATTGCCGCTCGGATCCAAAAGTGGCCCATGTTTATCCATAAATGTTTTCAAATGGTTACTTTAAACCAGCCAACTTGAGTTAAATAAGCTTCCTTACCAGCTGCGCAATCAGTGATTGCTTTATTGAAAGTATGTATTAGGTTTTGCGAACCTAGTAACAAATTAGTTCAGTTGTGACCAGAAGGATAAACCAAAGGCAGCATGAACGGAAAGTATAATGTCATGCACATTCGTTTCGTGCTTACTGGCGACTCATCAGTAGGAGCCGGTATTACGCCCTTTAACCACTATATATTCGGTAGAAGAATGTGGAATAATAGGACGGTACAACTGCTTTATTGAAAGCCAAATGATTTATATCATTTTTTGTCTAGAATTTTGGTTGCAAAAATTAAGATATTTGCGTGTCTGCCTCAGCCCTGTACTTTGAATCTATTTAGTTTGTATAGAACTAAGCAGATGAACGGAAATCAACAGATTTGAAAGATTTCCTTCTATAGACGCAAGTGCTTCGTGATTGCTGGCTGCTCTTCAAAAGTATCTGGAGCTACGCCAAAGGTTCATTGTATGGTTAATCTAGTAACGTGGGGCAAAATGTGGTTCAATCTTCTAAGTCTATTAGTATCGGAGACGTTTTTTGCAACGTGATTTCGTGTCGCATAGCAAGAAAATAAAATTAACATCTGTCTTTATATTGATTTGGCTCTAATTTACCTGTATTAAACGCGCCTAAAATGATGCACAGTCATTTAAACCAATATTAATTAGAAAACTACTTTTTTTGCTTTTGGTGATAAATCAAGCTTCCTATAATGAGTCATCAGATATGAATAGATGGTCTACATGTATTTAGAGCCAAAACAAAACTATGAATCTTTTTCATAGTTAAAAAGCACAGAAACATAATAATAATGATGATGATGATGATGATGATGATGATGATGATGATGATGATGATGATGATGATGATGATGATGATGATGATGATGATGATGATGATGATGATGATAGTGATAGTGATGATTGTGAGGATGTTTAAAACGACGATGATAATCAAGATGATGACAACAATGATGATAATAACGATAATGATTAGGATGCCTATGACGAGTGTGATGATGATTAAGATAATTATGATGGTAATAATGTTGATGATGATGATGTCGATGGTGATAATAGTACTGGTATTGATAATAATGATGGTATGATGATGATAAGTAGGGCGAAAGTGATGATGAAAATGATTAGGATGATCATGATGATGATAATCATAATGAGGATGATCATGTTGTTGATGATGATAATACTAATGATGATGATATTAATAGTAATAATTATGATGATGTTGATTATTATTGTTATGGTGATGATTATAGCGATGATTCTCCCAGTGATGATGGCGATGATATTACAAATATAATGATGATGATGATTTTTTTAAATGATGATGATGGTGGCGGTGATGATGATGATGATGCTGATTGCGGTGATGAAGATGGAAATAATGATAGTTAGGAAGTTGATTACAACGACGATAGTAATGATGGAAATGATTAATATGAGGACGATGATGTATATAAAGATTAATATAAAGTTGATGATGATGACGATGATAACCATGATGATGAGGATGATGATGATACTTAAATTGACGCTAGCATTAATAATTCTTTCGTTGATGTTGACTATGGTGATAAGAAGAGCGAATGTGTTTGTAGCTTTGATTCATGTCAATATTTATGTATCCACTTGGCCCAATATGGGTTAAGTTATTGCAAGATATGCAACACCGATAGCATATATAGGATCGGGCATGTTTTAGAATATATTTAATTGTGTTTTTTATATAAATTTCTTTAAATGACACAATTTTCTGTATAAAGAATGGAATTCATGGCATTTCATCTCTTAAACAAATTTTTTCGCTTTCTTAAACTAATTTCAACTACTCCAAGCACGTTAAACTGATAAAAAAGTTAGATTATATATAATTAATCAAATACTGTCACTTAAGAATTTCTTGCCGTCGTAGAATCACATCTTTAGTGTAACTCATAGAATCATTCATATGTGCAAAGAAAAAAGAACTAGTTTCGTGAGATGCAAGTAATTTTACAAAATAATTTTTTTCACACGTCTAGAAGTGAGGAAAGCTACATAACTTCGAGAAGCAACGAATAAAGAAAATTTAAATTAGAAGTTAATTTGAAAACAACTAATATCAAAGCATTTATGTTTATCAGCTCCATTCCAGACTCACTTCAGTAGATGTCAACAGTCCGTTTGCTCATTAAGGCATTACGTTCTAAGCCAGTGCCAGATTCATGTAAGACACTAATTAGCTAGATTGTTTGATGTCGTAAGCAGATGGTGTTAGGTAAAATAAATTTTGATAATGTAACAATAGATCATCTAACGAGGTGTTTTCCGCGTATTAATTCATTTCTTGGTTCGAATCTTTGCATGACATGGCATTAGACTATGTTCAGTCGCGGCCTCGTTACAGATAATTATTAGATAAATCTTTCTGTCAATTATCTTACATTTATTGATAAAGTTATTTGGGTTGTGCAGTCGTGTTAGCAGGCCAAACAGGGAGGACAGCATGGAGGCTTTATTTTCGATGTTTTTTGCTCAATATTTTATTTTGCGTGGAGTGCGTTTAGTTTAAATAGGCATGTTGCTATCTTTTCGCGTGCTGTGTAAATATGAGTTCACAGTTAGACTTGATTTACACATTCGTTAATAAATCTGTTTTTCTGTTTTTTATACAAGTTTATCATTATATAGCTTTTATGATATGCAAACGGTAAAAATACTATTGCATAGTTAAAAAATCCGTCGATAGTTCATTTGGTAAGTGCATGCTTGAATCTACCAACCATCCTTATTCTGATCTTTAAGTCAACATTAATGCAGAAAATATGAGGCTAGTTCTCATGTGGTTTTCAAAATATTTTATAATTTCTTTATAGCTAATGCTATGCGTAATGAAACTGTAGATGAACGTATTCATTTGAAAATTATTTATAGCAAGGTTGCAAACATGATATACACGCATGTCCAATTTAAAAAAAATGCATTTTTCATTGTAATTTAAGTATTATATAATGTATAAGGGGCAATTCATCCAGTAGACCGGTTTCGCCCTTATTGAGAACTCAACACGCACTGTCCAGAATTTTCCGCGGACAAGGATCGAACGGGGGCATGTCGGCTTCGGCACTTGCTGCTCCAACCACCGAACCATCCTGCTGCATACATCACACTATCTTCTGTTTTATACTAACCAATGGGTTTTTTGTTAGCTTTCCATCATGTAAAATCTATATGGCATCTTTCTGGACCTAACGACTGAATAAGTTGCTTTTTCAATATGTATTTTAATTATTTTAACGACTGCCATTCTTTAATACTTGTAATCAAAATGCCTACTAAATAAACCTATTTAAATTTAAACGCCTATATTTGATTGCTTTTCCAGTTTAAAGTGTGCTTCTAAGCCAGTTTGGAGAGCTTGAGTGTTCGAATTAATTCATGTTATTCTGTTTTGCTAGTTGGTTCAAGGCGGCTTAGCTTTTGCGGCAATGGCAGCTGGTGGAAGTGCTTTAAGTCTAGGTTTGCATCCAGATGATCGTTACGATGATGACGACGATGATGATAATAATGATGATGATATGGTGGCTAAAGTTGATGCTGTAAATCTCATGAATGTTCATCAGTTTGGCGAAAACAAATTACATGGCAACTACAAAGATGACACGAAAGCCTGCTTGCTTGGTGGACATTTTATCAATCAAACGAGAGTAGAACCGTCTTTAGGTTACGGAACAATTAGTTTATCTGCCCCACGTAGCAGACGAGGCACTGAACAGCTGCCTAGTAGAAGATGTTTACATACGGATTCACGCTTAGACCGGGTTACTACATCTGATATCAATGCAACTTTGTCCTCGTGCTGCGTCTGTGAACAAATAGCGGCCAGAGCGTCGTCCGATGTTCAGTTGCCCTCCACTACGGATGCCACATTACTGAGAACTTGTTGTAAGCCTGTCAAGCGTTCTTCAGCATCAGACAGTGCATGCCGTATTGGAGAATGTGGTGGTGAAATCAAATCTACAACAATATTGCCGACACGAAATGCTTGCCTTAATCCGATGGGCTTACATCTTGGTAGGTATATTTACTGTTTTGATGAGATCCCTAATATCCGGCGAGATCTAAATTAAATCGTAAATTAAGTGTATGAAACATATAATTTAATTATAAACAAAAGTCCTGTCTGTCTTTGAAGTGAAGCTTCAAATTTATTTTCACGAACACTGAACCCTTGTTGTACATTCTCGTACAGAATAATATTGCTTTCATAAAAATGCTATTGTCCTTAAAGAAACGATATTTTATGTCTTAAAATGTACAAAATTCCTTTATGATATGTTCAAAAAAGTAACTCAAATTAAAAATACTGCCAATTGCACAAATTGCTGTGCTTTTGCTTTCCTTCTTTATCGCCGAATTACAGCGAATCAAATAACATTGCATTAAATCATTGGCACATAAAATATATTTTAATCGCTCGGCATACACAAAAGATATTAAAGGAGACGGAACGAAACTCGCAGCTCGTAGCCAACTTTTGTGGTTCTCATTCTGCACAAACAGTAAATAATTAAATACCAGTGTACGTTAGATACTGTTTGTGGCGGAGAACTAATATATATGCAATTATGTATTAAGTGTTGCTTACCTAATAACAAATTAGTTCAATTATGACCAGAAGGATAAACCAAAGATAGCATAAACGGAAAGTATAATTTCGTACACATTCGTTTCGTGTTTACTGGAGAATCATCTTTACACATTATATATTTGGGTGAGGTATGTGGAAGATAGGACGGTACACGATATGTCTTTGTAAGTTTCTGACATTATCTTAACACATGACGGAGGAAGTTATCTTCGTAACTTTTACAGCAGTGTGTACAATATTCATCTTAACAAAGGAAGCCGGAAAGCTCAAAATTTGGAAGACGGCGTCAGATTAATTCTCAAACCGGTATCTCTACCAAAGCAATTATCTTTAGGCGTGTTACTGCTGAAGTCAACAGGCTATACCACTAAAATAAGTACATATTGTGCCAACCGATCTCTTACCGTAAAATAAATCACTTTTATATCAAATAGTAATTTACCATCCAGAAAATGTGCTGTATTGCAATTTTATGTTATGTGGTGAACGATATGATCAGAACGAGATTTATCGAATTAAAAGTAAAACATTTTTGCGGAACTGGATTAATTGAAATTACCTGATCTGCCCTTTGACTAACGCAGCTTTTCTTTGTCCAGTAGTTTTCTTTCTTCAATATATTTCGGCTACCTTTATTGGTAGTCTTCTTCAGATGGTACATCCTCACAAGTTTAACAAATAAAATGCTTCATTAGTTTAATTTGTTAAACTTGTGAGGATTGACCAACTGAAGAAGGCTACCGATAAAGGTAGCCGAAATATTTTACTGTTCCAAGTAAGCGTCCAATTGATTTGAAGCTAATTAATTGTAATCTATCATTATGGCCACTGTTGATTAGAGACTTAAGACTGTGCTGATCAGCGCACTGCTACTTGGCGTCCATGATAGCCTTCATTTTGGGTCCTTTGTGAGATCTTGCGTACTAATTTGTGCCTAGTTTCTTATGTGTTTTAATATTGCTGCATTTGCCTTTCTTAATTTATGCACACCGCACTAAAATCGCTCGTTTATATCACTGAACACCAAATCGAAAATATTTGTAGGTCTCCGGTTTGCCGCTAAGATATAAACAATGGCAGATTAAATCTGCCATCACTCGGATAGTTTCGTAAACAATTGTGTTTTCCTGGTTTCGTTACAAAATTTTCAACTGAACATCACGAAGTATTATTAGGAAAAGGAATTTCCAATTTGACAGCTTGTATAAGTCCATTCTCCTCTGTGACATCACCATCCCACCTAGATTAAAAACTCTGTTTCTGTTGCCTGTGTTATTGTCTATTAAGTACGCTTGCCGTTTCGGCTCGCTTGGGCCTCGCGGCTACTACTGCTTATGGCTGAATTCGTAAACAAATAACCAAGCTATCTCAAGAACTGATAATATTTTTCTTGTTACCAGCCATCTCATCAGTCTGCACTGTGTGCTTAATAACATCGAGTTTTTGTGATGGCGAAAACGCTGCACAAACCATGCGGATAAAAAAATGCTAGTAGAGCAACTGGGTTTAATCAGCCGTTTTGAGATAAGCGCATCCGGAACCCACCGTAGGGGAGACGTAGCCATGCGATTATATATATATATATATATATATATATATATATATATATATATATATATATATATATATATACGTATTCATGTATATAGGTACATGAGAGAAATATTTTAATCAAGGTTGTGAGCTAGATATAAACACCAATCCTCTAATATGTACTTTTTTAGTAGAAACATACAGTTTATAAGATAACAGAGTCAATTCGTCCGATATATCGATTCCGTCCCTATAAGGAAATATTCAAGCGCTGTTAAGAATTTTGTAACATACAATACTCTAATTGGAACTCAATTGCTTCGGATTCTTTGTCCCTATACATTGCACACTGCACAAAAACGGGGAATGTGTGCTTTTAGATAATTATGAATAAGTTAAGCTAAAATAAATGTTATTACTTTGTATTTATAAAAAGTTACACATCAACAAACAAAGCCAGATAGGATAAATAATTTAAAAAATCGATGAAAACAAAGCTAAAATTTCGTAAGACAATAAAGAGAGAAAACTTTAAAATAAAATATAAGCAATAGTTGGAAATCAATAAACATATTAAGAATTTCATTGAAGGAATTACAAAATAATAGAATTTAAATACCTTCTGGAAAGCAAGGAAACAAAATAAACTAATAAAAAGACAAGAGAATAAAAATGAAAAATTTATATGAAGAAATAGTAGTATGAACGCATTACTTTTATTTAATTTTTTTGCTAGTAAAGTAAATATAATTTGTAACTTTGTTTACATAAACTCGCAGACGTATATATATATATATATATATATATATATATATATATATATATATATATATATTAAATTAACCAGTTATTACATCGTTTAAGGGTGTTTGCGAACATTGTATCCTAACGCTTTTTTCGAATATCCTTTTCATTTAATCCTTTTCTCCTATTTGAATCTATTGTTTTAAACATTGGATCCATATTTTATTTCAATAGATTCTCTATCCAATCACTTTAAACGCTTGCCGTAACAAAGCACTATCCATTCATATTTATCACATTTGATAGCATAATCGATTTCCAACGATTGAATAGCCTAATCTGATTTTTTAAATCTGACCAAAATTATATGATGTTTTAGGTTCTCAGCCTATAACTTGGGTCGGTCTTGAGGTTTATCCCAAATAAAATATATTAAAATCACAACTAGTAATTTCATTAAAACATATTTTCAACGATGCATTGCTATCCATTTTATTAGAAAATTGGCATATGTTCGTTTTAAAATAGATCTGATTTTGTTTTGCGCAGCTAAAGAATTTATCTCCCTTCCCATCATGTAATTCAGTATAACTATTTCTTTCTTCCCAGCTTAGATGTTGTGCAGTTTTCTCTTATTAGTATTCAAATAAAATCATAAAGCTTCGTCCATCACCGGTTAAATATCTAAAGTATTTCTTTAAGATTTTAAAGCTCATCTAATTTTTTGGATTCACAAATCCTGAAGCTCCTTTTAATAATTTTTTTCGTGTTCTAATTTTCATTCAAATCTCATGCCATAAATATATCATCCAAATAGTTACCATAATGTGGAGGAACACTTCTAGGCGAAATTATCCTTATTTAGTTATTTCTTTCATTATATTCGAATTATTTTTCTTGATTATAGCTCTTACTTGTCATTTTTTTTAAATTTGTAACTTAAATACTTCATTGGTTATCTTAACTTGGATCGGTTTCCTCAATTAATTTTCTTACTGTATTAGTCGGTGTTTGTCGTTAATATGTCTCTTTTATTACATTTTTAATATATTTTTATTTATGGTTCACTAGTAATAGTTCATGTTAGTTTTTTCCTCTAATACTTCCGATTTCTTTAATTATTATGTTTCTAGCCAATAAAGTTAAATTAATGTTAATTATATTATTCGTACAGTTAATTTTCTTCTGAACTGTTGAAGTTCATTAACTTGCTAATTCACTCCGCAAGATAAGGAAATACGGAGAATAAAATGTGATAATATTGGCAAATAGATGCCAAACAAATTAACGGAGAGGTAATCAGTTTTATCATAATGACATTTGATTAAAACACTGCTGAGGTAAAGCAACAAACCTTGTTAGAAAAGCACAAATATATCGTATTACCAAATTCATGGTTCAGTATACATGTAAAAACATTGGCAGCTATATTCATCAACCAAATATTTTTAAACAATCACTATGAGCTACCAAATCATGGAAATTAAAACTATTGAACACACCAGGAGTGTATAAATTATGTAGGAAATATCACAATCTAATGTATATATAGGAGACCATCAGCCAAAACACAGTACAAAGAGAAAGCATAGAACGGTATTCAAATATTGGTACATTCAGAGATAAGAGTTGGTCAGGCATTTGCAGAAGACTGGTCATCAGGTAGACGGGAATTGCCTTTAACGTGTTTCGGTATGCGATCGCAGTATCTTAGCTAGTCTAATAATAAAATCATATTAAATAGCATACACATGTGATGCCATGTATTTAACAGCTGCACAAGTATATTTAAGTCCAGTATTTAATGAAGCTTCATATTTTGAAATAAAACATTAGTTAAATGAATTAAAGCTAGTAAGAGATCAAGACTTTGAATAAGATGATGTCAACTGAGAAAGTTGACCGAGAAGAAAATTTGGCAAGCAATTGCGAATGCAATTTAGTACCTCTCTAACCTTCATACTTGTCATTCGCTGTTCACAAAGCTTTTCTTATTCAAGTCATTCAATTTGTATGTTATCTGCTAAGGCATTTACAAAATGGATCAATCTCTTATGATTAATGCTAATGAGCTATTTATTTTAAATCCGTATTTATATATGATTTCCTGCGTCAGCTCTCTCTTTCTTTCTCTCTCTTTCAATATATATTTTCATATCCCTACATAGCCTCAAATTTACTCTTCTGTCATCATTATTTCAAAGGACAAATTAAGCTTTATCACATATTTTGATTAATAAATTCTTATAAAGCATGTATTGAAGCGTGAATAAATGATAAAAAGGGTTTAGAAAAAAACGATAAAAAAGTCCATTTACTTTTCACCTGAGCTCAAATCGACGGCAATATATGGTACGTAATGTAAATAATTATGGAAAGCAAAGGAGAAAATATTGGTTTAAACCCCAACTGTGTGACAAAAAACAGGAATCCGGAAACTTACACGTTAAGGCACAAACAAGTCGTCAGTTTATATTAAAATTATTTAGCTGAGGTTAAAGGATGTTGAAAACACCACCTTTCGCTCTACGTGGGCCCTTTTTGTATTTTGTTTTGAAGAACCACTTAAAATCTGATTTTTGTTGATGGTGAGCTTTACAGGCAATATGCTAATCTATTTCAGGAAAGTTCTCTCCTATACTAGATATGTTTAGTCTATAAAACATTTGGGTACATTGCTTTTGTAATCGGCCAGTACGGCCTACATATCACACTGATCAGCTATGAAATTTTTATAAATAAGCCTTCAAAAAAACATGTTGCACGAAAGTGTATAGATTAGTTACCTTCTTCTCGAGTTGCGCTCCGAGATGTTTGCATTCGCTGTCTACCTGATTTTTCTAGATATTTCGACCTCCGTATATGGAGATCTTTTTCAATGGGAAGCACATCACACAAACAATTTGACAATCAATACGTCAAGTTTAAACTAAAATTTTCCACTTGACATATTGATAGTCATTTGCGTGTGTGATGTGCTTTCCATTAAAGAAGACCTCCGTATCTAGAGGTCGAAATATCTGGACAAATCAGGTAGACAGCGGATGCAGACATCTCGGAGCGCAACTCGAGAACAAGGTAAATTTGTACAAATAAGCAATGTTACACTGTTCGATTGCAGGAGTGTTTTGTGGTACAAACAAATATTATTCGTGTAAAAACCATCCAAGATATCATTGCTTTTTAATTCTTGGAGTACATGTTTCAGATGGCTCAACCTCTTTAAATCGTATATTAAAATATATCGTCTGGCTATGCTGTTCGACAACTGGTTAAATACAATAGAATTGGTGTTTACATCAAACTTACAAACTTAATTAAAATAATTGTTACCACCACCCACGCAATCAATGATTGTTTAGCTATATTACATATATCGTCACTGTCTGGTACTGCTTCTGTTTGCACTGACAAACCATTGGAGTACTACCAATTCGTGACAATGAAGGTCTTCAGAACAGAATTCCTTGTTTCTATTGGATAAATTGCGTAACAAATTTATCCTTTTGGAAACTGAGTCAGCGCTGTTGTAGTGGATGTATTATCCAGTTCATGTCTGCTTTTAACATATTATACTTTTTAGACTGCCATCTACTTTTCTCAATAGCAATACCTATGTGAGGCTGAGGGTTTTTGCGTTCGCAACTAACTTGTATATGATGGTTTACGTTGTCAATATCTTCAAGCATGCTGTTTTTTACTTCATTTATGATTATGCATATTTCATCAACATACCTAAGATACGTATGGCGGTATTTTTGAAGTAGTGATTGTAGTTTTTGATGCTTCAGGATAGAAGATAGTAAACTTCCTAATAGATTTCCCATTTCCATTCCACCGCCTTGCGTGAAATATTTGCAATTGCAAATGAAATGGACATCTTTAGTGCAGGTATTGAGGCGAACATGTGGACGACCTGAAGACGTTAGAAGTGACAAGTGTTTACTATCGTTAAAGTGATCTGAGAAATATATGGTTTTGTCAACAAGGATGCTTGTAAAAAGACTAATGATATAGAACGAAATCATTGTTTCGATTTTTGCCATTTTCGATTTTACTTTACTTGAAATGTCAACGGTATCGCAAACACGTTTGTTTACACTGGTTGTAGGATTGTTTGTAGTTCATCAGTCAGGTTTTGCTGCGAAGTTTTGATCCTCAATAATAGTAGTCTTAATGGTAGGAATGTGCTCGTTAAAAAAAGCTTTCGCCACAAAGCTGCAAGCAGTTAATGTTCGCGACTGCATAGAAATTGTGCAGCCGACATTTCCAGTCAAGTTCAATGTATGCGAGACTGCTAGAGGTGAGAGCCGCATATCTTAATTTGATTTCCATATATAGTCAATGCGGTTTGATCCTCGATAGTCAGTTTGCCGTCGTACTCCCATGATGAACATGGAAGGTCGAAACGCGTCAGTGCGTTGCGGTTGGCGGTAGTTTTGTTATGTTGTTCGACGACTGGTTAAATACAATGGGATTGGTGTTTACTGGATGAATTTCCTTTTCTATTGCCTTCTATTAATTTTAATTACAGGATTTTTTAACTTAACATCGCCAACACTGAATCGAAATTCAAACTTTTAAATGATCAGTATCATATTTAATTAAACTTTTAGAAATAGTAAAGGAACATAATACCTGGTATCTTTTCGGAAGATAACATTGCCGTTTTATTATTTAAATCAAGGTTGCGATCTTGATATAAACAGTGATATAAACCACTATATATATATATATATATATATATATATATATATATATTCTTTATAATGTCCATGCCTTTTTAATATTACACAGTATATTTCTAATTAGGAAAAAAACATTAATAACAAAGTGGATAAAGGCCATTTATTTCGTGAATACTAACCATCGCTCTACAATCATTCATTTATATAAATTCTGGGTTTTCGATTGATTATGCTTGTGGTAACATATCTGACTCGCTCATACTTCTCTTTCTTGTTTTGCTGGTTGGTAAGTGTGTATGCTTTTGTGTTTGTGTGTGTGCATGCTTGCATGTAAAGGTCATTCTCGCTGTATTGCGAAGTGATGTCTGAGATCTGGTCATTATTGCTTTGATGTCTTGATTGTAGAACGATGAAAAGTATTCACGAAATAAATGGCCTTTATTCACTTTGTTATTAATGTGTTTTTTCTTGCTAACTAGATATATATATATATATATATATATATATATATATATATATATATATAGTGTCAGTTTTCCGTCATACTCTGATGATGATTAGAAAATATCGAAACACTTCATTACATATAATTGGCGTTAGCTTTGCTATGTTGTTCGACGACTGGATAATTACAATAAGACTTGTGTTTACTTCAAGCTCGCAAATTTGATTTAGAAAATTGTAACCACCACACGCGCAATCATTTATTGTTTAATTGAATTACCGTGTTATTAGTTTTGGCTGTGCTGCATCAGTGACGATAAGTGCTATAATTCTCAGAGGGTTTCACAATGAGCGATATATGCTTGTTCAGGTAGAGTTTTGACCAGCAAAAAATGCATGGACCAAATTTATACACGTCGTCGCATTCTCGAGTTGCACCGCCTACGTCAACAGTTAAATATTGTCACGTCTATAGACTGTTAAGATACTTTTGATTTAGTAGCGCGCGAGCTGTTATTGCGAATTAAGCTTAACGATGGTATACGAGTCAAAATATTTAAATTGCTGTAAGACCGTTATAAAATTTCTCGGTCTGTATTCCTGAAATGTTTGATTTGCACCAATGTTCACAAGAACGTATAATTTATGCCACTCTGTTTAATATGTTGTTGATACAGGTTATTCTGAAGTTAACAGCACTGTCCGTAAAGTAGAGATTAATGTTAATAGTCAGCTTGTTGCTCAAGAATACGCTGACGATGCTGTTCTTATAGCACCAAAGTGCTATTAATTTTTCTAAGAAGCATCCATCCAGTGCTGCTTGAATTTTAACGCATTTAAAGCAGTCATTATAGCCTATATTAAGCTTGCTAAACAACACTCTGCTACTAATCGTCAATAATTTAATTTACCCAGGATCTCCAATAATACAGTTCGGATTTAGACTTGCCGCAATTTCATTTGGAATATTTTACAAACCGCAATGTAACCGCCCGCCTACTTCACTAAGCACTTTGTCTAAGGTCTTCAATTAATGCATTTTGTCAATTTTCCTCTATGCTGTAGAGACATGAAAGATGATCTATTATAATTGACAGCGCCAAGAAAGCTTTGTAAACCGATCTATCTGCTTGGTTTCGTTTTAGTCAGGCCAGCTGAGCACCAGGTGGCCTATCTAAAGATACTTATTTACGATTTGACCAGACTTATACGGCCGGAATTTAATGTATCATAATCATAAAACCGTGTTTTGGAATGCCGATTGCGTTTTTTAGGAAACTGTTTGATTGGCAAAGGACACACCTTGCTCGGTAGTCCACCAAGAAACCCCGGCAGATGGCTGGAAATGAATGCGATTTAGGCCAATCGTCTCTTAGTCAAATGCTGTCACATACGATGTCGGTCACTTGATGATGCCGTAAACTCACTTATCATAAGTCACTTAAATGAAGGTAAACCTTTGGATCTATATTGGTAAACAAGGTTTAATTAATGGGCCTGTTTAATTTTATCATATTGGTATATGCTTCTCTGGATCCCACCTTGCGAGAAATTTAGATGCCCTTATGTATATCTATATGAATGCATAATATACTACCTATAAGCACCTGGCCCATTAATTATTGACATATGTCAGTATAAACTAAGAAATGTATAGTGTAGAAACGGCAATTTATCCAGTAAACCGGTTTCGTCCTTATTGGTAACTCATCATATACTGGCTCGAATCTGCCGCGGACTTTGTCAAAGCCAATTGTAAATCCAACTTGTCAGGCAACTAAATCAACTAAGTTTGATCGAGGCATGTTGCTTCTACTTATGATATAAAAAATTTGATCACAAAGCATCGTATTCTTACTACCCAAAATAAAAATGAATGGGCTGAAATACGTGTTAAACTAATTTGAAATAGGGTTAAGAGGATAGACCTCGTTTATTCTACCCTATTGGCATAGGATATTGCGGAACATACCAGGCAGGGGATCTAGATTGCTATTTATTTTTGCATGTTAGAAGGTCGAGAAAACACGATTTACTTAAGGTGATTGAAAGGTTAATCATAAAACGTATAGAACTGGTTTCGATAACTACCAACTCCTCAAGAGAATCTAAATCTGAATTAAACCTCCTGTCAGTAATTTACAACCGGAAAGCCAACGTCGGCAAACCCGTAGAGGAGGAAGAATTAAGAGAGAGAAGTTCAACAATTAAGTTTTTCGATTTAACTGCAGCGTGGAATATAGGTTTTTCGATATAAACGAATGAATACGAATTAAAAGATATAAAACACATCAAATTCGTATTTTGATAATATTTGAGAACTACTTGCAATACTTACATTAGTTCACACTCGTTAAAAGCCAACTGAAAGAGACATCTTAGTCATAAAGGAAGCAGCTTGCGGCCAATAGCCATATTTTTGGTGTAGCGTACACCCTAATAAATACATGTACTTTAAATGAATCACATCACATAAATATACACTTCCTCTTAGATTACATAATTTTTCTGCCGAAGTTTTCATGTCAAATAAACCAAAATATATGCAGAAATGTTTGACAAGACAAATGACTGTGTGTAAGTTGTTTGAATATGTAGCAGGGAAAATTTATTGGAACTTTCATGCAGCAGCAATTTTAAAGGGCAAAATGTATGTGAAGTAGGTCCAAAAGGGCAGCAAACAATACCTATTGATTTTTAGATCATAATCTCACGAATCGATCTTAATTTTATTCAAAAACTCTTCCTTTTGAAGTATAAATTAAGGCCGAGCAAGACAGAAGCTTTAATTGTCCGTCTTTAATCTCGTATTCGATAAGTTATGTAATTTAGTGTATCCACGGGTTTCTTTCGTGGGTAGTCGCTTTGCACAATCAACACTGCAAATATCCCGTTGATCCCATTTCCAAGTACGCATCGAGTTTTTCTTCGTGGTGACATAGATTGGATCGTACCTCATTTCCAGTGGTTAGTATGAACGGTGTTGAATCCTTTCAAGGTAAGGGACGAATCAGCACCCAACTACCATGAATACGAACTCGATGCCTACTTGGAAATAGGAATCAATGGGATCTCTGCAGTGCTGATAGTGCAAAGCGACTACCCACGAAAGAAAACCGTGAATAAACTTAATGTGACCATTGTAGTACAATCATTCAAGAAAGCTGTGTAATTGAATGAAGATTGTTTTTGCAAACCTGGATTAATTGAAATTACCTGATTTGCGTTTTGACTAACGCAGCTTTCATTGTTCCAGTAGTATTCTTCTTCCGATATATTTCGGTTAAACTTATCGATAGCCTTCATCAGTCAGAATTTACCTCATAAGTTTAACAAACGAAACTAATGAAGCAAGCACGTTATTTCCTCTAGCCATAATATTTATACTTCAGACTAACCTTTCATTAGATATTCGCGTGTCACATGTGTGTATGTGTGTGTGTGAATTTTCATAACTGTTAATTTCATCTAACTAATTGACACCAGAGTGGTTGAATAAGAATTTATCATTTGCATGCGTTAACTATTTGTTTTATACACAATGTAAAATGACGTAACTGAGATTGCCCTCACACTTTCTGGTGGTGGGAGACCAATAATTCAGAAATACTCTTCATAAAAAGGCTGTGTAATTGTTTAAAAAATTGAGGTGTTAGTTCGAAAGCGCCAAAGAATAGTAAAATAGATTTTATCGAATCATGGTCCACTTTAGCTATCTATTTTATCTACTACTTTGTGAGATTACCTGGAGTATGTTTTTAAGTGCACATTTGGCTGTTGCACGATATTTGAGCCACCGGCTATAAATACCAGTGTAAGATTTATTAAAATTTATTCTCTTTTAATCAATACTTAAGTACAAAATTTTCAATATTGTTGCATAAAAACAGCTCTGACACGCAGTAATGTAAATTAAATCTTTATGCATCAGCAATTTTAAAGGACTCACTGCATTTTAACTATGTCCAAAAGAGCAGTAACTAATTTATATTGATTTATAATTTATTATCTCATTAATTGGTCGAGCTGGTGATGATCATAATACATATTCTAACCGGAGGCATTTGAAGTTGGAAGCAGGGCGCGAGCAAGACAAGGGCTTTGAACCGCTCGTCTTTAATCTCGTATTCGATAAGTTGTTTAATTGTTTAAAACATTTGAAGTGTTATTTCGAAAGCGCCATACAAGGTGGAGATATTTTTATCGCATCATTGCCCATTTTATCCATCTCTTTTGTTTACTAATTTGTATGATTACTTCGAGTATTTTTTAAGTACACATTTAGATGCTATAGGAAATTTGAGCCACCGGCTATAAAGATCAGTGTAAGATTTTCCAAATTTGCATTTAAAAAATCAATGCTCAAGTACAAAACATTCAAGTTTGCTGGACCAAAACAGATGTGACGTGCTGATATGTAAATAATCATTTCCAAACAGAAAAATAATTGTTCATATTACCCTTTCCATGTGCTAAAATAAAATGAAAGTTTATTAGATACAAGAACCACTTCTTTCTCATTTACTTCTCAAGAACTTACAAATGAACCTCTTTTTGTATATGAATTGCAAGGCAAAAAAAGATAGACAAATGTAAGCATGGAGAGAGTGTGAAATAAGGGAAACCAATCAATTGCATGCATCACCTCCAGCTGAAAATCAATGCCTGAACCTGCTTCTTCGGCTTGCATAAATCCGACTGCAATTTTTTTAATACCTTTTGTTTTGGCATTTAGTAATTAATTTATATGCTACGTCTAGAGAACATACTTGTGAGGCTTCAACGATGTGTTGCGCAATTGCAAACGTGTATTCACCATTTGATTTAAAACAGGCGTTTAAGTTACAATGTTCTAGCATTCGAGTAATAGCTGCGTGAATCCTTGAGGAAAGCGAATCCAAAACAGTTACCGTCTTAGCACTGATGCCACTTTTTTCATTCTGGAAGTGACCGTTTTTAATGGTCGAACTAACTCATTCTCGTTTGGATAACGCGGGTTATCTACTTATTATGTAGTAGAAATATCGTTTATATGCAGAGATTAACTAACGTATGAATCCTGTGAATATTGGTCGCAATCAGTTTTCAACATTATCGTAAACATCACTTCATCAGCATTAAATATTACTTCTTTGATTGCTGATAAATGAATATTCTTGTAAAATATATATGGTCACAATTGAACAAATTTGTTACTAGGTTCGCAACACCTAATACATACTTGTATATATATATATATTAGCTCTTCGCAACAAAAAGTATTTAACTATTATATATTGAATTGAATGATGTAATGCTTATCGCGAAATGTGATAACTGATATCAATCAAGGCCAGAGTGTATGGATATACTTGAGTAACAGGTGTTCAGAAATAGTTGTAATTCTCAATTTCAGTGAACTATAGCGTACATTGATATCCATCATATTAGTACCACGTACTTTTTCGGTACTATAATGTTGGTATCGTTTACAGACACAATAACCATAGTGTTACTATCCTTTACAGACTCGGTATATATATATATATATATATATATATATATATATATATATATATATATATTATAGAGTGAGTTAGCGTTGAAGTCGCATTGTCGAGACTATACGATGTTAGCTACTCTACTGCAGGTTTACACATTCGTCTTGGAGATTGTACCGTCCTATTATCCCACATTCCTCACCCAAATAAATAGTGGTTAAAGGGCGTAATACCGGCTCCTACTGATGAGTCGCCAGTAAGCACGAAACGAATGTGCATGAGATTATACTTTCCGTTCATGCTGCCTTTGGTTTATCCTTCTGGTCACAACTGAACTAATTTGTTACTAGGTTCGCAACACCTAATATATACTTGCAATAAATTAGGTCTTCGCAACAAACAGTATTTAAAAGATTAATGATTTATTGGTTCTTGACTTAGCATGGAGGGAAATACCTAACTAGGCGAAATCGTTTAGACCTTCATAAACCACAAACAGCAGACCATTTAAATTGCAATAAAAATAAATATAGGCAAACGTTCTTTGTGGTATTCACAGTATCACTTTATAAAATAGCTTCTGCTTGCATTTTCATTTGCCATCCAAAAGATAAGTAAATTAATAAGAGGACAGTTTTTTATAAATATGCAAAATGTAATGCTATATCTTGCAAGGTATCCGACTGACAATTATAATGTATACGTAGACCGCATCCAAAAAATTAGCTGATCATACGTCCCCATTCTCGATTATGGCTAACTTTAATCGATTTTGCTATTTTAAAGACTGTTCACCTTGTATTTTGCTCAAATTTAGCATTGACTGAGCATAGGAAGCCATTTTACGCAAACTGTCTGCAGGCATAAAGAAAAATTGATTGAAACGGTACAACTCGCGGTTCTAACAATTTCCACAGACAATTGAAAGTGTTAGACATATTTCAAACAGCTGGCAGTTTGAAATGAATACTATACACGTTTTTTGTCTAATATCTCTTTACTTTTTCGGACCGCGATTTTACTGATTTTTTGCTATTTTTCTTTACTTTAATTGACCTATCAACAGGTGAATCCCATCAATCTGTATTTAACACACGATCTGCTGGATGTTCGAAAAACAAATATTGCATTATTAATGGCGATAATCATCAGCACATTCATGGTTGTGCTGAGAAATTTAAAATGACTGACAAATCGGATCGGTCTTCTGGTGAACGTTTCACGGAGAAGCGATTCCACAAGCCTCTTTCAGACGTTGGGAATGAAGACCGATTGACCGGGAACAGCATTATGCCAGATGCTAAAACTGACAAGAACAGTAATCAACTCAATGATATTTCACAGGAAAAGTTCATTGAAGCTGATTTCGGTGAAGAGGCACTACTTGAGGAGGAGATTGAAGCTGCCTGCAGTGCGGAGAAGTACAGTGTATGTTTTAGTATAACTATTTTAGCAAAACTCTCGTAGTTTATGAACTTGGTTGTAGAGAACCGGCGTGTTATGCTATGAAAATTGGCCTAATTTTTATCAGAATACAAATTATTAATACGAATATATATATATATATATATATATATATATATATATATATATATTGAAATTCCATCTTATATATCTCTTTCGGCTCACGTTGCCTTCTTCTAATCACATCGGATTATACTAGATATTTTTACTTATTAAAAGGTAGAGATATCTTGCAATGTAACAGTGGCTTCTATGTTCGTTCGGGAAGTAAGTTATAAAATGTATGCAATATAGTTGGATGACCAAACCAACTTTGTAGGTACAGTCGTTGATTTTAGCCCTCATAAATAAATAAATTTTAGTTAAAGAAGAAGTCCTCGCCCTAGTCAATGGTTTTATACTTGTAGCATGGCTGATAAACAGAAGTTTGGTCTCCTTGGGAGACAGGAACGAAATGCACATCGAGTAACAGTCAAGTTTTTTACCACTTCACCACGGAAACTATCAGTTCTGTAGTCATTTAGCATACATTTCCTGTTTGAGCCTGCGGATGAACTTTCATTTAGACGCTATGATATCTATAAAACATTTAATATGGTATTTTTACCAATGAATGCCTGTCCATAAATGAAGTATGCTAACTAGAGACAATCACCAATCTTAATTTGTTCAAACAATCGCGCAGTGTAGCCGCACTATATTCAGCGCGACAGGATAAATAAAAATAGATTGGTGCTTATCTCAGTGTTTAAAAGTTGATTTACACAGTTTTTATCACCACTTGCGCAACTGGTTGTTGTTTAATATTTTATATCGTATAATGAATTCTTGCGTGCATGCATAGTGTATATCATAAAAGTGATTTGCTAAACCAACTGAATAAATCCTGATTTACATCAGGTATGAAAGGAAATCATAAGCCGGAAAATTGTTTCGCGCTATTTGAGTCTGATTTTCAGTTTTCATAGTCAGCCAATGTCGTAGTGGAAAAAATAATTCTAGGCAGAAAAGAATTCATTGTGTGAATTTAAATTCAAAATAAATGTTAAAGGGCTTTCGATTAAACTAGCTTAAACAATTTATCTATCGGTAACCGTTAGACTCTTTACCTTTAGTGACCAGAACTACACCAATGTAGAAAGGTTCTTGTGATGAAAATTATTTTACACAAGATACCGAAATTGATGCAGACGACAATCTCTGCTCTTCTAAAACACCGGCTTCGTGCTTTAAATAAAAAATATCAAATTGATAATTTTTTCTTTCGGTCGTTTCATTTACTCCATCATTGAAACCAAGCTCGTCTTCACTTCTCTATTAGACACAAATCGACGTGTATGCCTTCGGCAAAAATTGGCATATGTTTCCCTTACGAACCCTCGGCAGATACCTGGCAATAATTTTAATAGAAATATTTCACGATGATTCTGTTCAGATTTGATAGATTTGCATTTGTTACACGAGCTTCTAAAATATTTGAATATGTGTGAGACATTTAATCTCAAGTATTAATTTAAACGAGTATTATGTTACTGGCTACAAAACGGAAAAATTCAACATGACGAACTGCTTATACTGAGGTCAATTGTGATGCAAACAGCTAGATTTTATGCTCTATTAAGGACGCCAAATACGGCCATTCATTTCAGACCTATGGTACCGATGAAAAATACACCGACACAAGAGTTAGCTAAGTGGTTAGTAGACTATTAAAGTCGGTAAAATCAATTATCCGAGTACGACATGGAAGATTCAAAATTTGTTGAGAAGCTAAACAGTTCAATCATTTAGTAAATTTTAATACGCTTGTTTGTTCTTGAGCCCCTGTTTTCTTAAGTTTCTCTGAAGGAAAAAATAAGTTGGTGTGTTTCACTGCCGCATAACCATGAAATTCACCTATATTGGTTGGGTCGTTTATGCGGATTCCTTCAGAATTTATTATAAGTGTGTTGTCTTTTCGAGACTTAATTATCCACCTCTCCATTTGTGCAGACAATATTTTTACTGAGTTTTCCAATCCGTCAGAAGTCATTTTGCTCAACACAATTGCTTTATTTTTAATTGATTATTTATAGGAGTTTGCTCGTATAAAGTGCGTCCATTTAATAGAAAGAAGTACAATTATTTATTAATTTATATCCATTTCTACGGCTCGTAAACTGCCTCCATCATTGTACTGACTGATTCATCTTAATTCGTGCACTTCTGCGAGGACATTCACTTTAGCCTTAGATAGGACAATTGGAGCGTTCTATACCTCTAAGGTGGCTATTACTACACGCATTTCGATGCACTTACACTTCTCTTGCAGACTAACACATACCATTCTTTAATTCAAGTTTGCGAGCTTGAAGTAAACACCAATCCCATTGTATTTAACCAGTCATCGAACAACAGAACAAAACCACCGCCAGTCGCAACGCATTTGTTATGTCGTTCGATGACGGGTTAAATACAATTGGATTGGTGTTTTCTTCAAGCTGGCAAACTTGATTTAAAGAATTGTTACCACCACCCGCGCAATCAATTATTGTTTAATTGTAAAAAATACCATTTTCGTTGTAATGAAAGCAGGTGTCAATTATTCTTCCCTATATATAGGATATTTCTAAAAATATGCTTTTTAAAGACGCGTGTAAAATGTTTTTATGCGCACTGGTGGTACTGTGATACATTCATAGCTACATACAAACTTGTATTGCGTTTTTTTTCTATTCTGTCATGTTTGACTAAGAGTTTATATTTTGTTTTATTCTATTTAAGCAGAATTAATTCGAAAGTTTCGTTTATCCAGTAAATTATTTGGTAAGATTGAGGGAAGGCGCTTCTGTGCTTCGAAATTCAAATTTGGAAATAAATGTCCAGACAGTTGAAAACTGAATACACTAATGTATTTTTTGTTGCCTTGTTATCAAATTTTGTTAAATACTGTCTCTTAATGACGAAGTGGACCTAGATGCTTTATGCATAGTGTCAATATTGAGTGACGAAAATAGGGGAACAAATTGGCCTTTCGAGTACGATGAATTTATTAAAGTGAATACATAGCGAAATTAGGTTTACAGAACATATTTTTCTCATCGGATCCGAATGACTTAAAAGAAATAAATTAACTACGAAATCCCTATCAAATTTATGATGAGGATATGGCGTAGTCAGAGAAATAATGCACCGTTACCATTTTATGACAGATTAACTTTACTTATAGACAGGATGGCGTAAATTATTCGGCTGAACTGACTTTCATCAATCGAAGAATTATGCAAATTAGATAATAACTTTACGCGTTATAAATTGTGAAGTTGATAATTTTCGAGCGTTTAGATGGCACTTAGATAGCATTTACCAAACACAGGTTGGCTGACTGTAGCTCGTTTTAAATAACAAGGGAATGCAGGACATATTGACAACTAAAGGTATCAAAAGTAGATCGATTGTTCTTAGCATACATAAATGACAAGATTTGTATAAGTGAACATCAGACTGTTTATTTGGTGTCACTAAGAATTGCTTGCAAGCATAATCATTCAACCAAAGTACGCCTTTAATGTATTAGGTGTTGCTCAACTAATTGTTCAATTGTGACCAGAAGAATAGACCAAAGACAGCATTAACGGAAAGTATAATCAAGTGCACATAGGTTTCGTGCTTAGTGGCGATTCATCAGTAGGAGCCGGTATTACTTCCTTTACCCACAATATATTTTGGTGAGGAATCTGGGAAAATAGGAGGCTACAATTTCGTAGACGAATGTGTAAACCTGCAGTAGTGAAGCTAACGTCATATAAAGTGTCGACAATGCGACTTCAATGCTAACTCACGCTATATAATATATATATATATATATATATATATATATATATATATATATATATATATATACCGAGTCTGTAAATGATACCAATACTTCGCTTTTGTGTCAGTACCCGAAACCGACATTATGGTACCGAAACTTTACATGGTACTAACACTATGATGGCCGAGTCTGTACATGGTAGCAACACGATGGATTTCAATGTATGCTATAATTCACCAAATTGAGAATTACTACTATTTCTGAACACCCGTTACTCCAGTAAATCCATACACTCTGGTCTTGTTCGAAATCAGTTACCAAATTTCGCGATAATCATGAAATCATTCAATTAAATATATAACAGTTGGATACTGTTTGTGGCGAAGAACTAATATATATTCAGTTATGTATTAGGTGTTGCGCACCTAGTAGCAAATTAGTTCAATTATGACCAGAAAGGTAAACAAAGACAGCATGAACGTAAATTATAATCTAGTGCACATTCGTTTCGAGCTTCCTGGCGGCTCATCAGTGGGAGCCGGTAATACGACATTTATCCACTATATACTTGGGTGAGGAATGTAGGAAAATAGGGTGGTACAATCCTTTTAGTCATAATTGTACTAATTTGCAACTAGGTGCACAACACCTAACATGTAATTGCATATATATATATATATATATATATATATATATATATATATATATATATATATATATATATATATATATATTAGCCCTGTGCCAAAAAAGAATCTAAAAGTACGTCTTTGTTTGTTAAAATTCTGTGTTCTGGTGAATTGGCTATTCAAGCCCATTGGTAGAATACAACCACTGCTTAGCAGACTTACAATAGATATAATCGTATTCTGCAGGATAGTCCACGAATTGCATTTTTGCTCTTTCTTCATTTCACAGTTGTATGCTGCGTTTGATGTCATTATCGAAACTTCTCGTAGCATCCTTAGCTTGTACTGTTGACTGCCTAATAAGTCTGGAAAGCCTATCTAGTAGATAAATTTAAAATTAGGATTACTTGCTCTAAGATTCCACTGAACAACAATTTTACTCATTCCCATGGCTTGGTCAGCCAACTGTCCGATGTATTGCGTAATAAGCGTTCGTATCAATGGGCATGCTAATTTAAAATTTCTTGACCTTAATTTCATAATAAAAGACATTGAAGTAGCAGTGTAGTTGAAAACTCGCGAAATAACCTATTGCTTTTGATCTGAATATTATTTCTTTACTCTTTCCACAAGATCTTTCTAAACAATGTCAAATAGATTCATAGCACCATTCTTATAAGTTCAACTAAACTGTTCTTGAATACAATAAATAGTTATCTTGAATTTAGCCAAGCAAATAAACCAAGCAAAAATTGCCAAACACTTAGATTTGTATACAGTATGGAATACGCAGATGTCCAACCATTTCAATGCATCAACTCCACTTTCCGTTCATCGCCCATGTGCGACTTTCTCTGCTAGCAAACATCAGTCTTCAGTTTCTCAACCAACAGTGCTTCTTAAATTGCCCGCTAATTTCGTCTTCGTCAGCGAAATATTGATGTGGTGGTAATTTATGAAGCGGTATCAATTGTAGCTTTGCGATCATACTTATTATATCAGAAAAAGCATCCCGGGCGTTAAGACTGAACTGCATTTGAAACATAGAAACAGTATGACGTTTCCCCATTCAACGTCATCTTTCGCCATTCAAATTTTCTATTTGATTGCTCACTTAGTATCAGTGTACTTCGTAGTGGCGTTTAAGTCTCACAATACTGCATATTTTGCCGGCTCACCAATCAAAAGCAACCTAACAGAAGCTCGCAATTCGCGAGTGGTACTAGTAGACTTCTTGTTGTAATGTTAAACTCGACTGGCTTTGGTTTCAAAGTGTGTAATTTTTTTTTTCATTTCGAGAGATAGAGAAAAAAAAGTAAGTTATAAAAAAATTTATTTGATCTAATAGTTATCTGTTTTGTATTTTTAACGTAATAAAGTTAATGTGACCTATAGAATAGTTTGAAGATTATTTGAGCCTCGAATTTGATTTTATATTCGTGTTCAAATTGAAATGCTGCATTTGACATATCTCTACGGTACGATTTGTGAAGCAACGCTAGAAATAGTAGACAACATCAGCAGCATATTTATACATTAATTTAATGGAGTGATTCCGCCCAATTTGTTTTAGTTTTAATCTGATAAATTTCCTTTAAAATTAAAATGCAAAAATTATTGCTGCGTACATCATTTCTAACATTAAAAGCGACAGGTAAATCATTTTGTTAGTGTATTTCGAGTTTCAAAACTTTTTTTATGTTGATAACACCAAAATCGTACGGTTAATATGCAGCATCATACCTAGATATCAATATAAACACACTAATTTTTGTTTTAATTAATATTTAAATAATAGCACTCGAAAGTCCGTAAAATCTTGAATTCTTTACCTTTCCAGGTGCACCGATTTTATTTGAGTTCTCACTTGCCCATTCACATACACACACACACACACACCACATTTGCTACAAGTTGTTTTATTTCATGTAAGTATGGTGTTAACCCTGTGATTGGGACTGGAAATGAAGTCGCGAAAATTCGGAAATTATTTCGAATATTTGGTTCCAACGTCATTTTCAGACAAGCAGCCGAGGAAACGTTTCCTACGGTAAAAATAAATCGAAAATTTATTTAGAAATATAGACCATCGTTGCTTACTAAAACGAATATTATTATAATAATTTCTGGAAATTCCTTTGTGGAAATTCTTCGTGTATTTTTACTGTTAGTGCGTTCATGGATTCTGTTTTTGTATTTTGTCTAGACGTGAGTGCTCTCTCTCTCTCCTTCTCTCTCTGGTTGAATTTGACTGTCATCTGAAATTTGCAATACAACCATAGCAATAATCTTTATTTATTCATTTGTAATATAAAATATATACAATTCTAGTTCCTTTCTAAAACATATTATGATGGCCAGGGAAATGTGATTTGGTTATTTTATTTTCTGTGTTAAATCTCTTTATAGATTAAGATCGTTTGGTGCAATGTTAATTAAAGCAAACATATCCACGTGTTATATACTATAATTATATAAATATAGTTTCGATAACATGAATTTTGATCCCAAATCTAAGAAGATTAAGGATCTGATTGGAGTGATTGCAGAACTGAACCTAATAGACTTCAAAGAAAAGACTAACTCATATAACTCCAGTTTACACCCTTATTTCGATAGGCCAGAACCTCGTCACCACATTCAGACAGACCAGATCATCAAATAGGTCATGCGTTAGGTATTCTTAGATTAAGACAAATTAGTATTCTCTGTTAGAGTGCGGATAGACATAAACTCACGGTCCTGGCAACGGTCGTTTATTGGAAATGGCGGTTACAAATTATTGCCAAAAATTTATTAACCGGAAATTATATATATCGACGTTTCAAAATATTTAATTTTCCCAGAAATACAAAACGGTGAACGTTAACACACGTAGCCATGCACCTGCGTGTGAGCTTGTTAGATAACTATATTGAGAATTGAGAAAAATCGTAAAAACTTCAATATGGGAAATTTGCCTAAGTGAAAAAATAGAACCTTTGTAAAATATGTATATAAATCCTAAACAATAAGAGTTATTAAAAGGCTTATTTTTTTTCGGCTTGATATTTGATTTTATATAGGCCAGTTGTTCTGTTTTAAGAGAGGGATTTAAAATAAATTAAATATGTGCAGTGTGCGAAGGTACTTGATGCCTTATTTTGGTATTTATCGGTATGGAAAGTCCAGCAGCAACTGAACGTCGAGCCACGCAGTTACAACCTTACATTGATTCAAGAATACACGGAAAATGGCGAATATCTATAATAAGTCGAGCCTGCATTTTTCATAGGTTCACTTTATTACTTTAGATGATATATCATAATTAGTAGGTATAATATTCTTTAGCTTAAATATTATTGTAGTTATTATATAGCAATATCGTAAATTGAAAGTTCAGAGAGTATTAAAATTTTCTGCGATTCTTGTTTCGTCCAAAAAAGAAGAGCTATCTTGAAACATGCCGTCTCTGTTTAACTTCAACAAGGTGGCCTTCCTTGGTATATGGTATTTTATTATTAACATAATATAATTCTCTGACGCAGTTAATAATTTTCATTCGGAATGCGACATTTTATAAATTTCATTGTACTATTTCCTTGTCAAAAAGATACAAAGAACCATTGAAAAACAATAAAATTAAAATAAAAACCATATTCAGTACAAGCTTAGTGCTTAAACGTGTTCTTTTTATGCTTACATAAATCAGACAACAATCTGTTTATCCGCTACGTTTCACAAATTTTACCCACATCTATGTTATTGCATAACAAATAACTGAAGAAAATACTTGCGAAGTTTCAATTATATTTTGTTGGATTGCCCACGTGTATTCATCATTTGATTTCAAACAGGCTCTTAAATTGATCGAAGATACATTAGAATATAAACGACTGTGTCAAACAGAATATGGAATAAACGTCTAAATTTACACAACAAATTAATGAAACCTCGTGCGAATGTTCACCAGAGATTTACTCTAATATACTGACCAAATTTCATCTCTGTTTAAATTCAATCAGATGGTCTCCCTTGGTATATTTTTATAAAGGGATTGATAAAATGTAATGCTCTGATATAGTAAATAATTTTACTTTGGAATGCAAGCTTTTAGAAATTTTATAGTTCTATTCCACTGTCAAAAAGATTTTTTTATATTACAAAACAATATATAATCATAGAAACGACCTTAGACGATTTTCGCTAAAATCCATCTGTTAATAATTGTATAGTGTAGAAAAATCAATTCATCCAGTAGACCGGTTTCGTTCTTAGTACTGGCCAGAAATTGCCGCGGACAGGGCACGTACCTGGGCCCGTCAGCTTCGGAACCACTGAGCCACCCTGCCGCACACTACACACAATTTCCAGTTATATAATAACTAATGTAACTCGGTTAGTCTTACGTAATGAGTTCCCAATACGGACGAACCCTGCCTACTGGATACATTTCTTTTCTACACTATACAATTCTTAGTTTATACTGATATATATATATATATAAGTAATTAATGAGTCAGGTGTTTATATCAATTTCGCAACCTTGATTTTAGTAATTGTTATCACCGCTCGCACAACCAATGTTCGTTTAATTATATAAATGTTCATTTCAATACCACTTCCCTATATAGTGTGGTGTCTGTTGAATAATGACGGATTGGGGATGGTTAATTAGAACTTTGGGTCTAAATGGATTCCATATGAGCTCCACCTAAAAGAAAATAGACTAATCGATTTACATTAGTTAGTATATAGCTGAACATTGTGTGTAGTGCAATATAAATACAATGGGATTGGTGTTTACTTCAAGCTCGCAAACTTGATTTAAAGAATTTGTTACCACCACCCGCGCAATCAATTATTGTTAAATTGTGTGTAGTGTGCTGCAGGGTAGCTCAGTGTTTAGCGCACCAGATTCTAAAGCAGACGTGCACAGGTTTGAGCCCTGTACGCTGAAAATTCTGGCCAGTAAGCGATGAGTTCCCAATAAGGACGAAACTGGTGTACTGGATGAGTTGCCTTTTCTACACTGTACAATTCTTAGTTTATACTGACATATGTAATTAATTAATGGGTCAGGTGCTTATTTTTATTACCACTCGCGCAACCAATGTTCGTTTATTTTTACAAATATGTCAATATATATATATATATATATATATATATATATATATATATATATATATACATAATTTTCTAAATATATAGTCTTTTGCCTAGTGTATGAGAAGGGAGTGTCTCTTGTATCTTATAAAATTTAGTTTTATCATTGCACATATGAATATAATATTGTGTGAATTATGGCTGATGTCATTATTTAGATATTTCCAGTCATTTGCTAGTATGCAAGCTTTGGCTGGTTAAAAGCAATAACCGGGTTAGTCAAGGATATCTGAAATGGTTTCTTTGAAAACAGATGACATATAATGCTGTGGTTAGCATTGTAATACCTTTTGAGCATTTACCTATAAATAGATACTATTTGTTGCGGAGAGCTAATATATATGCCATTAAGTATTTGGTGTTGCTCACCTAGTAACAAATTATTTCGATTATGAACACAAATGTAAATCATCCCATACAGCATGAACGGAAGGTATAATCTTGTGCATATTCGTTTCGTGTTTACTGGCGACTGATCATTAGCCGCCGGTATTACGCTCTTTACCTATTACATATTTGGGTAATAAATGTGGGAAATCAGGGGGTACGGTCTCCTTTACAAATTTGTTGGTATATGTATATGGTAGTTACACAATAGCGATAGTGTTAGTATCTTTTATATACTTGGTAAATATGTATTATATATAGTGGGTTGGCTTTGAAGTCGCATTGTCAAAGACTTTATATGATGTTAGCTTCACTCCTGCAGGTTAAAACATTCGTATATTAGATTGTATCGTCCGATTATCTCATATTCCTCAACCAAATATGTAGTGGTTTAAGGGCGTAATACCGGCTCCTACTGATGAGTCGCCAATAAGCACAAAAAGAATGTGCATGAGATTATGCTTTCTATTCATGCTGTCTTTGGTTTATCCTTCTGGTCATAATTGAAATGAATTGTTATTAGGTGGGCAACGCATAATACCTAAAAGAATTTACCTACAGTCATTTTAATCTCAAACAACAACGGTGGATTCAATTCAGTTTATGTACTGCGAATCGATAAAACCTACTATTAAACTTATGAGATGCAGTGTAATATATGCACTATACAGCATAACTTTTTATAAAATTCTTTCCTTGAATTTCTTAATCAGATCGATTTATATTTCGTTAGCTATTCGTTTACGTTGGCATTTTACGTAAGCAAAATGAATACCGCAGTATCATACGAAAAAACTTAAATATGCATTGCCTTAATTATATCACCATTCTTACTGTAATCTTTATAATACCTTGATTTATTGTGTTTAGTGCCCAAACATTTAATAATTTATAAGTTCTAACATTGGCATGCTCACTTCCTTAAACTCACTATTTTATTTTTCCCATCGAGTATTCTGCTGTTAATCCGCCATTTATACTGACCAAATTTGTTTAGGTCCCCTATATTGCCTCCAAATCATATTCGTGTACGTAATGTTACTTTAGATAAGTTTAATTGCTTCAACAATAATTTCGCCATTTACTACTTGATATAGAGGATAAGAAAGAGGGCATGGATTACATAGGATCCCATCATCATAATTAAAATGGCTTTAGATCGGTCAAGGGAAGACGGCATTTGACAAAGAACTAAGCCTTGGCCAAATTGCATTAAATGGATAAGCTATATATATATATATATATATATATATATATAATTTTAGCGAGCCATTATTGGAAAATAAATTGATTAAGCTGAATGATTTGTTTCATCACTACTATTCCTCATCTACTATTCCTTTTATTTTGTAGGAATATTACAATTAGTCAAAAAGAATGTCTATAGTGCAAATAGGATAGGAGAGATATTGCAAATTTAACCATGAACAAAAGGCATGGTCTCATGAACATATGAGTTTTTGGCTTACTGACGACTCACCAGTAGAAATCGGCATTACGCCCCAAACCATCAATTTTATTCAAGAAATATAGGATTTTTGAAGGGCGCAGTCTCTTATATGTATGTATTTTAAAACAGCAGTTAGAGACAAATACAAATGAAGTCCTCAGAAAAAACATAAAATCAAACCTACTAGACATAATATACACGGAACCTGTAAATTGTACCAAGTCTATAACTTGTAACAACTCATGCTGACGGAGGCCAAACTACGTAATACATATTTGTGTATATGTTTATTAGTTCTCCACAATCAAAGTTGCATGAATATGACATGATTCATTAAGCAATTTAATACGCAACACGAAAATGTGATGGCCGATGTAGATCTAAGTCAGAGTAGCAGGTATTCAGATTGGTTTTATTCTAAATTTTTATTCAAATCAGCATACCTACAAAATCCTAGTTTGGTAGCCTTACCAGACCTTTTATATATTGTACATACTGAGATGGTTTAGAAGACGCTTTGCTAAAGGCCATATAGGAACTTTTCTCTACAAGTGCTTTAAAACACAAACGTATTAGTGATTGCATAGTCCACAAGTTCCACATTTCTTAACTGGATGTGTTGTGGGTTTGTGGTGGGGTACAGGTTCCTGATGAAGAAATGCCAGTAAGGACGAAAACACAAGTACATGAGATTATGCCTTTTGTTTATGCTCAATTTGGCATATTCCTCTGGTTCTATTTGACCCAATTTATCATTAGGTACGTAATGCGTAATACATAATTGCGTGTACATTATTTACTCACAATCCTGGTCACATAAATTTTATAACCATCTTAAAAGCATGATCAGCGGCTAGCACTCTTTGAAGTTTTTTATGTACCACAATTATGCAACAATTTATTGTGTGGTTGACAATAGTATTTATCTAAGTCTAGTCTGTGTCCGTGAGACAGACACTAATCCGATTTTGAATAGAATGAAAAATAAAAATTCAACACAAGATATTTGTCGAAACTAATTTAATATTAATATAATTATAAAATAACTGAGATGGCACTGAGAGATGTATTGCCAAAGTTGGTTGGGGATTCGGAGTATTTTGTGGTGTAATCGCTATTGAACCAAGGTAAGGCGTGTCTTGTTATACTAGTTTTAGATAATGAGTAAATGTACTCTGGTGTCATCGATTAATTGTAACTCATTATAATAAAGATGACGAAGAAGTAGGCTCTTAAGGATAAAAAAATAGCAACATTCGTCTTGCTATTAGCTAATTATTCGACTAAGTTTGGTTACTTTAACACTTGAACAATCCATCGTGTGATGGTATTCTCCAGGTACCGCAAGCGTGTAACCCTCTGAAAAGTTTCAGCCGATGCCGCAAGCCTTTTTATCTGTAGTGTGCATAATTCCATCCACGAGATTGCCAACAAAGTAATTTACAAATTTTGGAAATTTGAAGCTATTAAACAGTGAGTGTCTGCATTAATTAATTGATGTCTGAAGTCCGTTATTAGAGGTGGAGCTTGCCGCAGGTTTTCGTCTTGTAAGATATGCTTCTCGGTTCTCAAATTAGTGAAGAGAACTGTTGACCTGATAAAAAACTGAGATAATTGACGAAAGAATGTAAACAGTTCTAAACTATGTGTATAAAAAAGGAGACAACCCAAGCAATTGGTGTCTATCTGCAAAGAATAAATAAAGCAAAACTACTTTTTTAAGCATCAATCTTGTGAAATTCAAAAATACCATAGATAATTTCCACGTTGCCTCAGATTTCCGTCTAATTTAGTTGTTGATTCACCACAGACACCGATTGCTTAACCTCAGCTCCCGTAGCATCAGGTTTATAACAAAATTCGTTTTTTGGATATTTATAAAGTCACAAGCTATAAAATTTGCGCGAAAGTATTCAGAAAATATTTTTATTTTGCAGTCTAACCGATGAGTGGCACATCATATCTACAACTAGGAGAAAAACCCACTTTACGATTTGTGCAAGTTGTCCCATGGACAGTTGTATTTGCTACTTATTTTGATAGCAAGATATTCTAATTGTTGAAGGTGATACTGGCAGTAGAATAGCAACAATTAACGTCCCACACTAGGCAGCAACGTGTACTCTGAATGGTTAAAAAGTCGAAACACTATTTGTGGAAATATAGTGAAAGCAAATAGGTTAATGCTAAAAGTGGTAGACAAATCCTACTGTTCTACGATTTCTGAGAACTCAATTAAACAGAAAGGAATTAGGATTAACCGGCTGTTTATGAGAAAGATAAGAAAAGACGGTGGAATAAAGAGAGATAGAGAGAGAGAATGGAAGAAGGGAAAGTAAATGGAAGGAATAAAACACGGGTGCATTAAAGGTAGAGGGACAGCGCCATGGTCTAAGTTAATTAGATGTATGTTACGTTATTTATTTACCCAGTGGTAGTGAAAAAAATACTATGCGCGCATGTGTGTATGCCTGAGTGTGATTCTTTCAAACGAGAAATCACAGCAGAATAGAATAAAGCAAAGACAATGTGTTCTTATAATAAATTTAATTATCAACAATATTTATAACTATAAAATTGGTTTGTTGGTTCTTATTTGCTACCCAAATTCAAGACAAATTTTCATAATAAACAATATTGTTTCAGATGAGAGTTTTAATCAAACGTTCAAATAACACTCAAAAATAAGTTCACGCGCGCGCACACACACACACACTCGAAACGAAGACATCGGATTTCAATGCAGTTTTTGAGCCGTTTAATTCTGTCTGTTATGCGTCGGTGGAAAATAATCGAAGTTTATTATGCCAAAGCATAATTTTAACCGTTTTGTGTGCATTTTGTCAGCACTGAATATTCAGTTGTTCTTCTATTGTTTATAGAAAATTATGGAAAATGCTAAGTTTACCTCTGTTTACGGTTTTCTTTTGTATTTCATTTTTTTTCATTTTTACGTCGTCTATTATCGTAGCTTTCACCAGTATTTACCAGTTGGGACAAGTGTTTGGCCCATTATTCGGTTCTCTGGCACAAATACTTCAAACCAATAATTTCGCAACACAGAAACCGAAAATTGAACGTGGCTTACTTTTATTCATAATGTTATTTAGTTTTATATATTTAAAATCATATTTAGTTGCCGCGATTACTCTTGTGGAACTGCTATTAATAGTTAATTTCGTGATTGTAATAACGAGCCAAGCATAGAGTATAAATTGTGATGATTGGGCAGTGACGCAGCAGTGAATGATGAATACATCATACTTGCGAAATAATTTTAATTATGATGCTGATCATGACGAAAATAATAATGATAACGATGATAATAATAATAATAATAATAATAATAATAATAATAATAATAATAATAATAATAATAATAATAATAATAATAATAATAATAATAATAATAATAATAATAATAATAATAATAATAATAATAATAATAATAATAATAATAATAATAATAATAATAATAATAATAATAATAATAATAATAATGAGGATGATGATGATAATGGTGATTATGATGCTGATAATTATGATGTCGATGCTTACAATGAGGATGATGAGTGTTAGGAAGATGATGACAATGATAATGATGATGATGATGATGATGATGATGATGATGATGATGATGATGATGATGATGATGATGATAATACTGCTGATGATATTGATTGCGATGACCGTAATGAAGATACTGATGGCGATTATGCCCATGAAGTTTATGCTACTGCTGGTGATATTGATGATTATGACAATGTTATAGGCGGTGATTATGACGGTGACGATAATGATAATGAGAAACAGGAGATGTGTTATGAGAATGACGGTAGAGAAGATAATGATGATGCGTACGCGGGTTGTAGCTTTGCACAAACAGTTTCACAAAGATCCGATTGATCACAATTTCCACGTATGAATCTGTTTTGTCTTCGATCGGGTTGGTTGCGTATTCGTCCCTTTCTTCCGAAGGCTTCAATGTCGTTCATAATAACCATTCGAAGCTCGGTTCTATCCAATCCTTGTTTACTGGCTACGTTTCGGTGCATTCTATTCAGCACTATCATCAGGCCAATATACACAGCACAAAGGACCACATTTGTTTAAATCTGCTATTGTGAGTATTGTGCTGGATAAAGTGACCTGATGATGGTGCTGGATAGAATGCACTGAAACGTAGCCAGTAAACAAAGATCGTATTGCGCCGCATTTCTCATGGTTAGTATGAACGGTGTTGAAACCTTCGGAAGATTGGGACGAATACACACCCAGCCCGATCGCAGACGAAACAGATACAAAAATGGAAATTGTGACAAATCGGATCTTTGTGAAACTTTTAGTGCAAAGCTACAACCCGCGTACGCAAAACGCGGCATTGAAAAAAATTTTAAAGTAAATATGATCATACACACCTTGCGTATGCTGTAGATAGGTCGTACAGATTTAAAAGTGGTTGCTTCACGCGTTCGAGTGATGAGAAACAGATGGACAATATTTCAAAATACCAAAATCTACAACATCACTCAGTTCTTTTTAGTGGAAATAACGATGACATTTTAATCGGAAAAATTTTAGCTGGTGATATGACCCATATGCAACGTAACTGTCGTTCCCTTTCGATTTGTTTTTAGTTTAACTGTAAAATCAGTGTTCAAGTATGAGATAAGCTTATTCTCAAACTTAGGTATGGAAAACAATTTTCAACGGCATTTCGTAAATGGTTACCTTAATTAGGAAATCTCACAAACCGAACCTATACGGATATAGTTTTAGAGATTCGTTTCACCATGGTGAGAAAGTTGTAAATTTGCATGTTTAAATTTGTGCCTAGTACAGTACAGTCAAAAATCTATGGCCAGACGTGCCTGAACTGCATAATTAATCACTTTTTCGTTCCATGGAAGCAAACTTTTTTCAAAATACAAGAAGATAATTTTTATATTAATTAGTTACGGCAACTCGCAGTTCATTATCATGTTTTACTTTGACTATCACGGTGGTCTGTCTGATTTGAATCTTAGCACTTCAGCACAATGTGCTTTGCTACTGTGCAAGCGTTGTCCCTTTTGCCAGCTTCGCTTGATCTAAACCGCACTTGAGTTCGACTGTCAAATAGTGGGGCAGTCCTACCATTCTAGCATACTATTAAATTACGCCACGTGTGAAGCTTTACCAAATATGTTTGAAATAAGAACTATTTGCTCTTCCCACGTTAAGTCCTAATGTTTTCTGAGGGAAAGTTACTCTGCTATTTTTGGCCATTCCCCTTTCAAAGCATCAACAAGTTTGCGTTGGCCTGAGAGCGGCGCACTTTGCAGCAGTTGCACTTACGGTTCTTTTTGGCGCCATCATACTTCCAGCTTTCTTATTCTACAGTATTGAGCCGAGTTGGAGTTATTTAGATGCGGTGTACTACTGCATCATTTCGTTGAGTACAATAGGTCTGGGCGATATAACTCCGGCTGCCTGGTCTGTTGGCAAACCCAGTTATGCCGTGGTGCGCTTAAACTCCGAGTCATGGCCGGGCAATGCTGATCGTCAAAAGCTGAACAATGCAAATAATTTGGCTGCATCGACTTTGAACACGTAAGAAGCCATTTTAGATGCCTTTTTTAACATCACACAGATCGTATCCAAATTGATCAACTGCAACTCCATCTAGGAGAATCTAATTACTTTATTATAATCAAGGTTGCGGCCTTGATATAAACACCTGACCCATTAATTACTTACACATGTCAGTATAAACTAAGATTTGTATAGTGTAAAAAAGGTAATTCATCCAGTAGACCGGTTTCGTCCTTATTGGGAACTCATCACGTACTGGCCAGAATTTGCCGCGGACAGGACTCGAACTTGGGCACGTCTGCTTCGGAATCTGGTGCTCTAGCCACTGAGCCATCCTAATTACTTGTTCTATAAGCTCGGATGCTGGACGACCTACATTTAGGCAGGAATAACAAAAAAAGTATTTTAGTCGTAGTGGTCATCGATTTTGTGCAAAACTTATTTGTGCCGAATATTAGTTATTTTTTCTTTATGTGAGTGGCGTGCACGTATGTAATTCGTTGAACGAGCTTTATTCGAACTCGTTAAATCAATTACTGCGTGTAATTTTTAATGAAGTATGCCTCAAATGTGATAGGTTATTGACTCGGTCAAACTAGGATTCTTTAACTAAATGATTATTGATTGCGCGGGCGGTGATAACTATTTAAATTAATCTTGCGAGCTTCTTGCAAGAACCGATCACGTTGTATATACATCTTTCAGCATAAACTAAGCATCGTATAATCTATAAAAGACAATTTATCAAGTGGACTGATTAAGTCCTTTTTGGGAACTTTTCATGTCAAGAATTTGCCACGAGCAGTGCTTAACTCCGGTCACGTCTGCTTCGGAGTCTGTGAGTTTAACCACGGAGCCCCCCTGCCGCAGGCTACACGCAATTTTTAGTCACTAACTCATGTTCTTGGCTAGCTCTTACTTTAAGTGAGCTTATATGGCATCTCTTTTGACCTGAAGTTCCAACTAGCCACCTCAAACAGTCATTATAGAACAGAAACCAAACTACCTGGATAAGTATTCAATTGAAAATTATATAATTAAGCGATCATTAATTGCGCGGGCGATGTTAATTATTTAACTAGTTTTATTCGATCCCGTCAATACAATTTCGGTGTGTGATGTTTAATGAAATATGCTAGGATTCCTTAAACTGTGAAATCTATAATCTAAAATTATTTACAAAGTCAAATTTGCCGACCATCTGTCGGAGAGTACTCGTTTGTATATAGTTGGAATAATTATTTGACAAATCGTAAATATTGATTAAACTAGCTATTCGCTATTTACCACTGAACAAGAATTCATAAATAGAAACTCTTAGTTATAAAGATAACCTTTCGATTTGAACAATATTTTTTTCTTTTCTGTTCATTCTGTATCATCATCATAGATTTCCTTTGAGGCTGTAATTGTGGACGCCCATCTTATGAAACGATCATTATACAACCAGACTATTTATAAAATTTAACAGTTAAATACTGTTTTTTGCTGAGAACTAATATATATGCAAGTATGTATTAGGTGTTGCGGACCTAGTAACAAATTAGTTCAGTTGTGACCAGAAGGATAAACCAAAGGCAGCATGAACGAAAAATATAATCTCATGCACATTCGTTTCGTGCTAACTGGCGACTCATCAGTAGGAGCCGGTACTACGCCCTTCAACCACTATATATTTGGTCAAGAATGTGGGAGATTGTACCGTCCTATTATCCCACATTCTTGACCAAAATATATAGTGGTTAAAGGGCGTAATACCGGCTCCTACTGATGAGTCGCCAGTAAGCACGAAACGAATTTGCATGAGATTATACTTTCCGTTCATGCTGCCTTTGGTTTATCCTTCTGGTCACAAATGAACTAATTTGTTACTAGGTTCGCAACACCTAATACATATTTGCATTGATAAAATTTTCTATTTATCACTTCATATATCTTACCAGATTCACCCTAAATATGGAATAAGTACAGTGACTAAATATCACTATGACGAGCCGCTAAGATCAGAACTATTTATATAGTAGATTGATTCTTTAAATAAAGTTCGCAAATTTAATGTAAACACCAATTACATTTTATTTAACTATGCAAGCACCCTAACAAAAAATCTGTCAGACCATTAAGAATCAAACTACAATGGTCATATACGGTAAAGAAAATCATATGTGCAGTGTTGTATGACTGGTGGAAAATGGGTTGGTTTTAATATTAATTGCGAAATCATTGATAGTTTAATAAGTGACTGATTTTTCTCGAACTAAGCATATTGGACGTGAGAATCTCATGAACAGCGCTGTATACATCTAGTCAAACTTGCATGCCACAGACACACAGCCAAGGGAATAGATTTGCTCGACAAAATTTATTATATCCAATTTTTAATAGTGAAACTAGAAAAATTTGATATGTTATCGTACCCAGGTTGACCCAATTCTGGTGATTTGACGCTGGTTTGCCTCTACCCCACGACGTGACCTTGTATCACTGGTGATCTAATAATTCAAACAATCGACCTCCCTAGTCAGTTGGCCTTTAAAAGCGAACATCTGTGCAGTGAAACTGAAAAACTGTGCAATAAGCCTTCAGAGACACCAATAATTCTTCGGATAGCATCAAAATTGGCATCAGGATGGCTATAAAGGAAGTGTTTGAGAAAGTTACGGATTGTTATCTGACGAGATGCTGTGGCGAGCTATAGCCAATTTGGTCGATTACTTAAAACATTTGATAATAAATCATTCGCATGCATGCATACTAGTAAGTGTTTTTCTGAACATTATCTGAGTTTTTCTGTTGTTCAAAAAGGATGTCTCAGTGCTTCCAATCTGTCAAATTATATTTTTGTTTTAACCGCTGTTGCGGCCGCCATAGCACCTCCCGAACTTACGATTGGCGGTGGTATCCGGTTTGAAAACCATAAACACGCTGATGATGCAGTTTGTTTTTAGGAAAAGGTAGACTAGCTCCAAAACGCCAATTATCACGCGTTCTGCAGATCCAGTACTGTCTGCAGTTTGGCGCATCACAGACGGTCGGTATGACCGATTTTAATCCGAGACCTACGATTGTGTCGGGCGGTGTGTGCTACAGTCACCAACTAATTAGTCTACAGGTCATACATGGTGACTCCAAACAAATCGGCTTCTGTCGAGATTCATACACGTGTGCGCCGTTTTGCAGCCGCATTTGGCAAACTGTGCTAACTACTCTGGAATTGAACATTTATTTCACTATGAATCATAATATACGCTCTTCATGACAGGTAGAGTACTGATCCTTTTCCTTGTTGCGAAGACTTGAGAGATGAACGAACATAGCTTGCAGAGCCTCGACAGTTTTGCAAAATTTTATGCGTCAATTTGAAATTATTTTATTGCTTGATAAGCGCAAAGGAAGGGCCGTTTTGACGGTTCTGCACATGCCTGGTTGTAGTAAATGTATAATTCGCCACATGCTGTATTTCTCAATAAAAATTGCAAATACATAATACTGGCTGAACTAAAACGTATGCATGAATTTAAATGCCGTGGGACACCGTTTCCACACCGAGAGATCGATCATTACATTTCGCAAAAATGTAGATACGGCGAGGCCTTTGAAAGAAAAATATTTTATTTGTGGTGCATCGAAGGCGAGCAATTTCCTCGACGATTACACAAGCTACGCCAATTAGCTTCGACACATGCAATTAATAAAGTGCTGAGAAGATTAACAAAGAATGCAATGGCATCCCAGAACCTGCTACTTGACAATGGGGATGGCAACATCTGAGCGTCGGAACCTCGTATTAGATCTCTTCATTCACGCGCACTTATTATGTTGAAGAGTGTTGTTAACCGCCTGGTTATGAATGCAGTCGATAGAGAAAATAAGAAGCTACACTAAGATCTATTTGTTAATAAGCAAACATCCAACGCATTTTCAAGGAAGCCTGACGTGTTTACTCTCAACTGTTCGACTTTGATCCTATCAGACAAAAAGAAAGAAGTCTTAATTCTATGACTAAAATTATGTATTTTGCGAAGCGATAACAACCAGACGACAAAGATAAGGAGAAAGGCCGCACTGGAGAGTCGATACGAAGGTGTCACATTAGAAAATTCACAAGAAGGTAAATTTCGTCCAATTTTAAATCTCAACTGCGTGTTGCCTATGGGCGTTTGAAAGTGAGACAGGCGAAGCAATTTTATAAAGCGGTAGCAAAGAGAAATACTCAAAGAATCGCGGTAGAACAATGAAATTAGATTACTGAAGCCAGACTACGGCTCAGGTATCAGTCTTACAGTTACCAATGATTATATTAATCAAATGAGCAATATTCCTGATGACGAACAGAATTTCAAACCGTGCCAAGTCGATAAAAACGGATCGGAAACTACCAATGAATTAGTATGGCGTACAATCGAAAATGCGTGTAAATCAACTCAACAAAAGGGAAAATACAAATTATAATGAAATCGATAATATAGCACGTCGTCTTAAACGGTAAAACCAGTTGGCACACCCGCTGCAAGATTGAACACAAATTATTTGAAACGCGCAATTTGCCGATATTAAGACCCATCCTATCAATGATCAACACCTCACAGCACTAAGTGGTGGCAGAAGTAAAGGCATTTCTACAGCCAGTACAAATTGAAATGTAAAATAATAGTGTTAGCGATACTTTTAACTTCGTAAATAAAATCTTACAATGTCCAGAATAAAAAGTGATTGCCTTCGACGTAAAAAATCTACTTACAAGCATCACTGTTGGCAAAACGTCGGTTTCCTTTGCACGTTCATCGAAAGTAGCCACCCATCATTCTTCATACCTACAAATCATCTAAAAAATCTCATCAATATGTGCACTAAAGATGTTTAATTAAACTTCAGTGGCGAATATTTCACGCAGGTCAGTAGAGTGGCGATGGACAGTCCGTTAGGCAGTGTACTGGCTGATGCCTACAGGTCATACCTGGAAACATCAAAATTAGAACCCCTTACTCAGAAATAATGCCGTACATATCAGAGGTTTGGTGATAACACCTTCATAAACATAAATCAAGATGTCGAAACATATGACATGCTTAAATAATTTAACAACGAAGACCATCACAACCAGTATACTTGTGAGTCCGAAAATCCTCAGTCAAACACAATGCTATAGAGACACGAAGATAGCAGTCCAAAAACGAAAATATATCGGAAGCAGACATCAACTGTACCGTACATCTATTAACACAGCATTGTCTCAATTTCACAAAAAAAATGAAATTTGATACGAAATTGATTCGACAGAATAAGGAAAATCGGTTCTGAATAATTTCATTGTCAGGAACTGACGGTACTCAAAACAACTACATGAGAAATTACCTGATCTGCGTTTGCACTAACGCAGCTTTTATTGTTCCAGTAGTTTTCTTTCTATAAGATATTTTGGCTACCTTTACCGATAGTCTTCTTCAGTTGGTCCATTCTCACAAGTTTAACAAATGAAACTAATTAAACAAGCGCGTTATTTCCTCTAGCCATATTATTTTTACTTCAGACTGACCACTCACTAGATATTCGCGTGTCCCAAGTGTGTGTGCGTGTGTGTGCGTGAATTTTCGTAACTTTTTACTTTACTTTACTGCGGCTGACTCCTTTTGGAGGATAAGCCGGCTCCATTGATTTCATGGAGTTTCTTGGGAATTCGGTACAAGTGGTGTTCCCTCACCACTCGGCTTTTTGATCGAGGACGCACCTCTAGCCTTTGCACATCCAAGCGCAGTCTGCAAAGCGGCAGTAAGTTGCATGGTTGCCGGTGGCTGTTGAGAGCTCATTCGCCATTCGGAAGTACGGGGTACTGTCCAGGAGTCCATGTAATCCTGTGGCTGTTGAACCCTTTTGTGGCGGGGAACACACGCCGAGTCATGGTGCCGTCGTCGGGCTCATGTGGTATTTTATAGGAGATCCGATTGCCGGTCGGAAATCCACCACGCCCTGGTGACACCACCGCTATAGCCCCGTTAGCCCATGCACGATCGGCCATCGAGACATGGTTGCCACCGTCGTACCACGTTGAGGAGGGGATGGACTTTACTTTTTCGTAACCGTTATTTTCATCTAACTAAATGAGAATAGAGTGGCTGAATAAGAATTTACCATTTGCATGCGCTAGACTATTTGTTTTATACACTCAATGTAAAATGACGTAACTGAGATTGCCCTCACATTATCTGGTGGGGACGCACCATACGAAAAAGTTACAAGACGAATTTCAAAAGCAGGGACTTCTCGTATGCCTAACACACAATTGATGTTTGTTTATATCACAAAGGGTCTGTCAAATTTAAACATAAATGATAAGTTCCATGCAATTGAACAGTCACAAAAGGTATATTTCTACAGATGCTAAAGCTGCTCAGTGGGCTGTGTTGGCCGGCCTAGCCGATTACTGAGGAAGCAGATTAATATTTTAAACAATACAAAGCTGGCACACAGAAGGACGATTCCGCAATACCTGAACTCGTTCTTTATAAAAATCAATCTACAGGACATGTGGATTTACAAGTGTTTCTCAAGCTTAAAAACAAAAAGGGATCCGATTGATCAACATTTCCTCGTATGCATCTGTTTTGTCTTCGATCAGACTGGGTGCGGATTCGTCCCTCTCTTCCGAGGGCTTCAACATCGTTCAAACTAACCATTGGAAATGCGGTGTTACGTAATCTTTGTTTACTGACAACGTTTCGGAACACGGGTTCCCGTTCCATCATCAGGCCAATAGTCACATATATACACAGCACAATACGCACAATAGCAGATTTAAGCAAATGTGCTATTGTGTGTATTGTGCTGTATATAGATGTGACTATTGGCCTGGTGATTGAACGTGAATTCGCGCTCCGAAACGTTGCCAGTAAACAAAGATTACGTAACATCGCATTTCCAATGGTTAGTTTGAACAATGTTAAAGCCTTCGGCAGAGAGGGAAGAATCCGCACTTAGCCTGATCGAAGACCAATCAGATGCATACGAGGAAATTTTGATCAATCGGATCTTTTTGAAATTCTTAGTGCAAAGCTACTACCCGCGTACGCAAAACGCGGCACTGCAAAATATGAAGCTGCCACCTCGCGAAAATTCAAAGGATATTTGTTAAACAATAAAAAATAATTATGTGCACTTGAAGCTGAGGTATGCGAAATTCTTAATTATCAGCTAAGTAAACAAAAGGAGTATGAAATGCAGTGCGTGTGTTTGTGCGTGCATCTGCATTGTGTCTTGCTATTTTTTGTTGAATTAGGTATACGGTATCCAATTTTATTCTGCTTACTTTAATAAACTCAATATAAAAAGAGCCAGTTTTTTTAGTCTTCACGGGATCAGGTGAAAAATGGTTTCTTTAACTCGGTGATACAGACCTTTTTTGAAAAAAAAAAAATAAAATGGCGCTTCAATAGAGAGAGCATTTCTAATATTAAAATTTGTATAAATGGAATCGTCTCGCAGGATTGTTTTTATGATTTCCATTTGCTTTTTTTGAGATGTACTACTTCGAACGCATCTTTTCTAATATACACGAAGACAAGAGGTGTGCTAAATAAATGACGGTCTACAAAAGGAATTGTATTTACTAAGGTTTATGGTTATTATAGCTAGTGAAACGTTTAAGTAATGCATTTCGGTTGAGTTTTCTATGATGCCCTTTTTGGTCTATTCAACCGATCTCTCATTTAAATGAGACGAAAAGTAATTGATGCTTTCCTGTGTTATTTCATTAACTTTATTTTGCAATTTTCAATTTTTCGCGAATGCTCAGTTCACTTGAGTCAACCGGTGTCTACACGCCTCAAACGATGAACTCTTTGCTGTTTAACAATACCGTTGAAAACACTACACGTCAAGGCATCGTTGAGATGTTGCACAACGAGCTACATTCTGGCGTCTGGCACAAAGAATCTGACTGGCGATTGCGTTTACAAGACTCGCTAGCATTCAAACGGTTCTACAACATTTTTACAAGTAGTAAGTACCTTAGTTTGCCTATCAATTTAAGTGTCAATAATGTTTAATAACTTAACTTCATTCGCCTTAAAAGCAAATAAAAAATGAAAAATTTTTGTGACCAACTATGCGATTATATGTAACTAGCTGAATATTCTTTTCCTTTTTGACAGGTGACAATTTATTCCATTCGAATGCGATGATTTATGGAAACGGACTGCGCAAAATCCGTTTTAGTATCAAGAACGAATAAAAACTTGCTTGAAAATATCGTAATTTTATTGAAACATTTAATCAAAAGCATTGCAACTAAAGAAGCCCACTTTTCCATTCTTCATGTAGGTTGTATAGTTTGCTTCTTCATGTAGTAAAGTGATCCAAATAACAAACAAAATTATTAAATCCCAAATGGAAGTAGTAAATATTGGGTTTGTGAGAATGGCTTGTTTTAATTTAAAACATATTTCAAGAACTGCTCGGGCACCAGCGTAGTGTTTTAATATACTGACATTCTCTTCTTAATGCAATTTGCAGTTCACTCGTGAATTCATTTTCTTAATTCAGTTAATGCTATGTTCCTTCCATAACAGTTTCTTGCAAAGGCACTAATAAGGTGGAATAATAAGAAATTATGGATTTCTGTCCAATTGAATATATTTTATTACCAGACGTTGTTAATTAACTAAAATTCGAGTGATTATATTTCCATATGTCGTTCCATTCAATAGACTATCGTTGTCATGATAATTCCCACCGGTAAAAATATTCTGCCTACCATATCAGCATCTTTTTATCCTATACACCAGATGACCTTGTCTAGATAACTTAAATATGAATTCTTTAAAATTCAGTATCCACTTTGCATAAAAATAAATATTTTGAAAATATTGTTTATAATATTCTGTGTTGTAAAAAAATACTCTCAACTCCGGTTGCTGATAAAAATAATAAAAATTGTAGATCGAGATTTTTAAGTAAACCCAATAGTCATGGTATATGTTACCCAACCCACAAAATAGTATAAACTATCACAATTCACACCTTTTGACGAGTTTTAACGACGGGAAATTGATTAACGAGCATAAAGACGCAACAGGTTTATCATGACTCGAAACTCTGATATGCGTCTGTTACATCTAGAAATAGAAAAACATTCCAGTGAAGAAGAATATATTTTACAAAATTATAAGTGTGAGTGGTATCTCATATTTGCAAAATTATTTATATAGATATTGTTGTTTCATTCGCGAGAGTCGGTTTTCTACGTTTCCTGATGACCTGAATAGATTATCAAAACATTTTAGCACACCAGAGAGACTGCAGTTATGCTATGTGGTATAAGTGTTTCAAGAAAATGGAGTTGGTGATTTTCGTGCCGCAATCTTTATTTTAATTAGAATTTTCGGCATCTGTGCAATATAATAAGAATGAACCTGCCGACGCGAAGTCACATATTCACGCGCCTTCACGAATAAAAATTCCATTAACCACCAGAAATCGTATGGCAGCTGCAATGAATTAGAACTAAAACTGAAAAATAGACTGTCTCACATTTAAACACTCGCAAAATATAGAAAAACTATCGTCAGTCATACGTACTGTCGCGTTTCGACCTCCAAGCATCGCATCAGAGTACCATGGCAAACAGATTAGCGAGGATCAAATCACAACGCATACATAAGTACAGCAAAATTGGACATGCGCCCCTCACCTTTATTAGTCTCGCATACATTGTACTTGACTGGAAATATCGGCTGCCCAATTTCTATACAGTCCCGAGCATTAACATCTTACAAATTTCGCCGCTCGTATACAGGGAAAACAGTTAAACAATCACTGATTACGCGGATGGTGATAACAAGCATTAAAATCACGTTTGCAAGCTTGGTATAAACACCAGTGCCAGTGTATGTATGCAAAACTACTAAAGTTGATAGCCACGTATCTCATTTTGCTTTCCATATTTATGCATTGCGATTTGATCCTTGCTGGCAACATTTCCGTGTCAGTAAGTGTGACTGACAATAGTTATGTCATGTTGCTCGACTGGTTATTTACTATGGTATTGATTTTCATTTAAAGTTCGCAAACTTGGTTTTAATGTATACTTATAACCACTCGTACAATCAGTGATCGTTTTGCTAGTTCTTATCAACTTAGTCAAATGAAAACCCTGAGTGGATGCAACCGAAAACTTGCAGAGTTGATAAGTAATCTGGAAATTGTATAGCCATTATCTAAAACAAATGAATTCTTGATTTTTCAGTGTCCTCATTTTCGAAATAGTATATGCATAGAATGAAAACATGGCCATAATTCGATCCATCAATACAAGAATAACCAAAAACTCAAAAAACTGTATTAAAATAAGAATGACCCCTACAGACACACAGACACGCACAGACACACAAATAAAGACGTAATAAATCGTTAACAAGATATAGATGTAAAACTATAAATCAGGCAAGTTATCATCGGATTAATCAAACGAAAACCGAGAATGAATCCAAATAAACAGACTTTTATCCAATCTTCTATTAAATGTGGTTTATCTTCCTTAAATATATATATAAGAATAAAGACAGAAGTTTATCATATATATATATATATATATATATATATATATATATATATATATATATATATATATAATATATCGTTCGTAGTTTGATCCCTGTTAGTCAGTTTTTCATCGTAATCTGATGATGAACAAAGAAAGTTGAAATGCGTCTGTACTCGTGGTTGACTCTAGTCATACTATTTAGGAACATTTTATAATAGAACAAATTTTGGCTTCAAATTTGTAAATTTTGTTAGAAAATTCCTGTTTCTTCATCATGCAAAGATGATAGAGCAATTAATGCGGACTAAGCTACAATATTTATCTGTGTATGTTTTTATAAAATTTGACCGCCTCTGATCTCTCGCTGGTTTATACATTGTGTACTTGAGTGGGATTTCGGATTATTATTTATATATATGGAGTTAGCTCTTAAGATGCACTGCCAAATACTTTATATGTAATAAACTCCTTTATCACTTGAACACAAATTGGTATAGGAGATTCTACCGTTCTACTATCCTAAATTCCTTGGCCAAATATGTAGGGAATTTCGGGCGTAGTGCCAACTCCTACACATAAGTCGTCAGTGAACACAAAACACAAGTGGACATCATAACTTTGGATCATGCTGACATTGGTATCACTTTCTGATCCTATTTCAAATGATTCTCTAGTAGATACGAAATACCTAATGCACAATTGCACATATATTTGTTTTCTGCAGGAGAAATATATAACACCCTTATATGTTTACATACAAGCCTTAATTCCTAACTATTTGTTTTGGAATAGGCAAAACGATTTGTAATGATTACCATGGAGATCCTCATATCATTAGACGCTCTGGCAGCACAGAACTGACGTTTGACTACCGCATGACTGAAAAATGGTTACGGTTTTTATGGGCAGTAAAAGAATACTATGTCGCCTATTCCTAGTGGGTTTCATGTTGGTGACAGTGTTCAGACAAAAATCTTCGTTATGACATTTAACTGTCCTGTACTTCTACTATGCCAAGTGCATGAAGATGTGCTTGTGATTTCTATAGCTCCTTCCTCCAAAAAGACTGCTCATTTGCGGTCAAAATGCCAACACAAAACAACGTGAACAACGAACTACGTTGACTGATTTAGTGAAACTTTTTAGTGCTTCCAATTTATGAAGGCGTAAATGAATGCAATTTTGCATACACGTTTTAGCCTCGTTTCAATGCATGCCGAAAGTAAGAATTCCTTTCTTCAGAACAAAAACTAAATTCTTATTGCTTTTCATTTGTTTTTTTAACCGTTATAATAAATCTCAGTGTACCTTCTAGTTGGCACTACGGTGGTGATGCTCCTACTCAGGCTTTACGTGGAACTTGTGGACTATTCACGAAAGCAAAAGCTACCTCGACTTTATTCACAATACATTCCTAGTCACCGACGGGGTCATATGCGTACTCCTTGCAAACGTCATCCACCCACTCACAACTGTGATTCCCAGCATCAAGTTCAGTCTACGCAGCATCCTCTTTACAGGCATTCCTATCAACACCATCCTGAATGCCTTTCTCATCAGACAATGCAGAAGTAGAGAACTTCACTTTGGCGGTGGCAGCTGGTTTGGCTAAGGCAGTTGACGTTAGCGCATAAACTGCATCTTAAATGACTTGCTAGGCATATTTAGCAGTCGTAGATTTAAGGAAATTAATTGAAACAGTCGGATTTCTGAGAATACCAACCCAACTAGCCCAGGTTAAATATATCTATACCTAATGCTGTGAACTTGAGTTAGATTCGAATCTTCTAGCGAGGCATAGTAATGCTTGACACGGTTTTTGTTGATAAGTAGATTTAATGTGTAACCAGTACTGTATTCATAATATGCTTGGTACAAAAACAAAACAGGGATGTACGTTTTATGTATGGAACACTTTGGGCATATAGACTACGCTACTTCACTGAATTCCTCGAGAACAAATATATGTGGCTTTAACTTATTTATGTACATTTCGATGGACATTGTGCTTTGACTACAAGGAAGTATTGGCGTCATCAATCATTTACTCAAATCGCAATTTAATGATGGCTTAATTCAATAATCTATATAAGGGAGATGTAGGCTGAAAAACGTTATATTAGAGACTACATAGAAGTTGTGTATCTGAAATTCTAATCAAGTTCAATTTATGTGACAACACTAGGGGTATGAGCCACAATTATGTTTTTGCATACCCCATAAATTGCGGTTCAAACCTCACTGCTCAATTTATCGGTGTGCTCTTACCATGAAAACGGAAAGTCGAATCGCGTTCATACAATTGGCCATTAAAAGTAGGCTAAACATAGCAACGGCATAGAATAAATAGTCTTTTAGGGTTTACATACTGGCAAACATATAAAATAATAATAATAATAATAATAATATATATAATATATATAATATAATATATAATAATCTAATGGAATATGTGTGAATGGCGAGGTTACATTTAATTAACACATTAACAAATATTGAACATTAAGATTATTAATGATTTTAACCCAATGGTGCCTTTTATGCTATGTTTACACATCTCATTTTGCAAAAGCTGAAGGCTGGCAGAACGCCATTTTAATCGCATGATTCGAAGTATTTAACCTGGATGTCACCTTCCTTTATTCCTAGTCTGAAGGCCACGAATCTTGGTTACATGAAAAGTTGAAATTTTCACTTTTCCGACAACTACCTTCATCTATCAATCCATTTAACAAATGTGTGTTAATTTTGGCAATTGTCGTTAGTTGAAATTTAAGTGTATTTTTTGTTGCATTATCTAGCTGAAATTTGGCAACCCTTTAACTGTTTTTAGTCACTTGCAGATACAAATACACTTGTCTAGATTTATAATTTCTTAAGCTTTACCTTTACCTAATTGTTATGAGACTCAAGGCGTGCTTTATACAGTTGAAAGCCGTCGAGCTTAAACTAATTTCACTTTTAACTACCATTTGATTCTGCGTTTTATTCTGTACAACCAAATATAGTTTAATCACATAACTGACAACTAAGTTTCCAAACTGAGCTTCAGTCTCGGGTTGTTCCATACTCCTTAGAAGCAGAAGTCTTACGATTTCATAATGCTTCCTGTATATCTGCTGCAATTTCTGTATTTTGCTCAAGAACACTTTAATAATGGTCAGAAACGCCATCCTAGAAAATAAAATTAATCTTTTCAAATTATTGACCACGTCCAGGTTTCTTTATTTCACTTTCCCAGCAGGCAAATTTCAATCGATACAAGTTAAATGATGAATACGGTAGCATTAATAGGTGTCATTTTATTTCGAAACATGATGTTTATCTGAAATCAGCGCAATAGCGGCGGTAGAATCTTCTTCATTCATTTACTTTTGCCACGCGGCAGCGGAGGGGAATTAATTAATTTATCTTCTACGAAATCTATTAACTGACTTTCTTATTTAAATATTTAAAGTATTTCTCCTGGTGTATCAGTTTCAACAGAAGGTTCTGAAATTTCCTGATATTATACCTGGTGTCCATTTAGTAGAATTATGTGAAAATTATATTTTCTAAAATAATATATATATATATATATATATATATATATATATATATATAATTTTGTCGAATAGTATTCGTACGAAGTATTTCGGACGAAAACGACAAGTATTTGAACTTTGTATAAGAGTGGATTCAAGAGTTGGCAAAAGTGGATAAAGAATTTGAAGTTATTAATTCTGCTAGAGCTTTGTTGATATTTGTTTTATAGCAGATTTTTAAACACAGTTTTCAACTTGCTTCATCTACAGGACTGTGTTCGTGAATTCAAATATATAGACTTACTGCTGTTCGCTCGAGACAAGATGCAGCAAAGATGCATGTCTATCTGCATACGGCATTTCCGGTCGATTAAATATTGATCTTATCTTCTTTACATCGTATCGGCAATTGTGTTTTATGTGTTATTACCAACAACTCAGCTATAGTCTATGCAAATTGTATTGTATCTTTACCAAATGCCTTATCTTGCTCTCTCCCTCTCTCCCTCTCATTTTCGCACATAATTTTATATGATGTACTTGACGCTTAACTCGTTTTATCATTCGCTTGTATAGCAACATTAGTTTAAAGAGATTTACGCTACCATTCGCACATATTTATTTATTGAGTGGTGTAAGAGAGAGGATATCTGCTCAATTCAGGTGTGTCATATATGTTCTTAGCGGCGCATCTACTCATCAAGATTAAAAAAAGTACCAGGTAAGAATTTTTAGAATTTCGTTCTTTCTGTTAGGCAAAAGCTATTCCATTTGCACCGTCCTGATATCTTCGTCACGCTATTATGCATAGTGAGGCATAATACTGAATTAAACAGATACCGAAGTTGTCATATTTATCACAAATTTTTATTAATATTTATGTTTAACACCAGGACAATTACTGAGCGCCAATGTAGTTTATGGCGGCAAAGCCAAATTGCACTCTTATAAACACTTTCATTAGTTTGACACCTGTTTTTATTACTTTTGATTGTTTTTGTTGAACGGTAGTATCTTTCAGTCTGATGCAATGCATGACGTGAGTGTTATCGCGTAAAATTTGTTTAGACGTGTCATTTAAAAAAAATCGGTTATTATTATGTATCACCTAGATTCTTAAGGGCGCATTCCAAACAGTTTATAAATCATAAATAATGAATTTTTGCGCTTTATAGAGGTGAATTCGAGGCAAGTTTGACGACCGAGATTGTTTTTTTGAATAAACAGTAGTCGTGCTACGAGCATGTGGGAGACGCTCCACCAAACAAAGTGCATTAATGTTAAATGACACTAAAAGGAGCCAGGTTAATGTTCACAGGCTTAATGCCGTTTATTTGTCAGTAATTGAGCGTAGAAGGCTGCCGTGAAGTCCTGACAGTCTTAAAATACCCTGTCTTATCCGCAATTGTGTTGAAAGCTCAAAGTATTTGACAGCCAGTCTCTAATAAGTTCATTAACCAAAAACCGGTCTTCATAAATATTGTTTAAAATACATATCTCTGCCACAGATAATTGATTCATTACCTGATCCTGGTTTTAGAAACAACGTTTTTACATCCACTGTCCTCAATAATATTTGCTGCTCAGTCTTGTTTCAATAAGTCGTTTAGTAGTATATGCGTGTTGTGATTGTTGCAAATATTTGATATTAACTCTAAATAGATTAGTATATATTGCATATTTCTTAACTTTGCGAAATAAGAATTTATCATATTCACTTGTGGAACCACTTAAAATATTTTTACATAGAGTGTATAAAATTGAATAATATTGTTTTCACGAACATGAAATATTTTTACGCCTCGCCTCTGAAAAAACTGAAACCGTTTTGCGAGTTTCAACGCGATTTCTTCTTCTACCGGTGTAAACTATCAAAATTGTTGTTAGAAAATAAATATGGAAGTTTAAGACAGTAACTATTTAAATTAATGATGCCTATATACTTTAAAAATTGCAAATGAATTTCAATTATGTTACTAATTCATTTCAATTTTTACTTTAACGGTTTGGTTAACTACTTAAACCCACAACAATGTTTAAGCAACAAAGTGAGTTTTTCGCGTGAAATACTTATTTAGCATATACATCATGTAATTAAAACCAAAAGTACTAAAATATACTGTATTGAGATTAATTTTGCGTATATTCTTCACTAGAAATCCCTACTGCAGCAAATTTTTATCTATTATAGTATATTCTTTATATTGTTGGGTTGATTAAAAGCCGAAACATACTTATTAAATTTATTTTCAGGAATTCAGTCCAATTTGTAATTTTACTTTAAATGGAAATGCTACTTTAAGTAGGCGTATTTGCAAATCTATTTAAATCATTTAGTTAAAAGCTCATATATGCAATAACAAAAGGGAGCTAGCCACATACAAAGCCTTATGAATAAAAAAATGCAGACGGGTTCATACAAGCAGAAGAAGCATGTTCAGGCATTGAGCTTGAACTGGGTGTGACGCACGCAATTGATTTTTCACACGAAGATGAACTCAGCACGTACTTGGAAACGAGGATCAATCGGGTCTTGGCGGAACTGTTATTGCAAATCTACCACTCACGAAAGAAGGCCGTGGATACTCTAAATCTATATACTTGTCAATGATACGAAGGTTCTTTAATTTGTTTCCCGCTGCATATGTTCATCAACGCATATAGTACAGCCAATTACAGTTATTCCAATTCACTTTCAGTGAAATGCTAACCGTGCACAAAACACGATTCCCGGTTTTGCAATCACATTCCAAATGCGTCAGATTATGGAGGACGGCGAGCAAACAATCAAGTTCATATTTCATTTTATGGTAAAATTAGGTAGATTTGAAAAGATTTGCTCGTTGACATGTTGATGTCGAAAGTTAGACTGAAGATTACACTGAGTGAGACAGATTAGGAATTCAATCATTTGTACATACTAACGTAAGCGGAATAAGATATTAAAGTCCTCCATAAAAACGAAACGTATTCTGTATTTTTTTGGGACAAATAAAATAATGGAGGAAGAAAATAAATAGAAAACACATTGAGTTTAAGGTTTTTTTTCATTATATAGACAAAAAACTAATAAAACCTTAAAATGGTAATAGTACTGCGACGGAATCATGCAAAACAGTTCTACACACTCTCTCAGTTGACCATGCTCTATTCAAGATTGTGGTCTCTTACTAGGTTTGATTTTGCCCTTAAATCATGTAAGCAACATTTTCTGCCAACAAATGAAACTTCATTAAATATTGGGTCTTATTTTGTATACATCTGTTAAATCCCTTACATCGGTTCCAGATTTTATTTCAATTGATTCTCTAATTAACCTGATCAATCTGGTCCATTTGTTTAATAAAATACTTTTACAGCTTTTCCAGTCTTCTGTTGTTCTATTCTCTCATTTTCGTACTTTTATTTAGCGCATGGTTTCCCTTATATACATAAGATTGCAATCGTTACAAGATAACTCATATACTCCTGATGTATTTATGGCTTTTATTTTCTCTTTATTGTTCGGTAATTTATTCCCTAGAGTACGTGATAGTTTTAATAACAACTTCCTGCCATTCATAGGAGCTGACTATGCAACATAGTGAGTAGGATTTGCTATAAGCCTTTTCAAGCAGAGCTCCAGCAAATACAATCGCTATTTAATGGTAAAGTTTTACATTTATAGTACATAAAAGAGCGACCGAAAGGACTGAAACTGATTGTTGCTTCCACCTAAATTGGTTGGGTCGTTTATGCGGATTCCATCAGAATTTATTATTAATATATGATCCAATCGAGACTTAATTATATCTAATTCTGCCGTCAAATTATTAATTTTCGCAGTCAGTCGTTTAGTCAACGTTTCCAACCCATCAGAAGCCATTTGTAAACTTCACACCCTTGCTTTAGTTTTAATCAATTATATATATAGGATTTTGCTCGAAGTATCGATTCAGTAAAACAAATTTCCAAATATTTATTATTTGTATTCACTTTTGTGGCTCGAAGTCTGCTTCCGTTATTGTGCAGACAGCTTCATCCTAATACGGACGCTTCTGTGTGGACTTTCTGTGGAATTAATGCCAGCCTTATAAAGGACTCTTGGTGCGTTCCTAGTCTCCGAGGTGACTATTGCTACACTGATAAACTCCATGGATTTCCGAAACCAACCAATTGCTGGCAGCTAGCCCAATTATCACCAGCAAAACGGTGGGCCGAATATATACTTCAATAGAAGACCTTTGGACTCGGTGCTTAGTGAAATAGTCAGGCGAGTGCAGAATTGCTTGCATAGTTTGCCAAGGATAATGCGTATATAAAAACTCAGCAGAGGCCACTACGTCTGATGCTAACTAAGGTACTAAGTAAAAAAAATCGTTGGCCACTAGTAGTTGAATACTGTTCAGCACCAATTAATGTTCGGAATCAAAATTAGTTTTCGATGCATTTATCTTCAGAACGTAGCGATTGGGAACTTATTGAGAGCAATTAATTGATATCTGGAGTACATTATTCTTCTCTGTCGAACAAAAGCATAGCCAACGAATTCTAGATCAGAAAACTGACCACAATCATTGATCTCCACTCCGAGTAATGTTGCCGCGAACTCAACGAACACTGAATTGAGAACATAACTAAACAGTTGCGAGCAATATTGTGTAATTATTGAAAGCTGAAGCCATTCGCAAAGAACTCAGAATGATTCTTACCAGTGAGAACACAGTTCAACGGGTCATTATGATCCTCGCTAGTCCGTCTGTCATCGTGCTCTAATAATGAAAATGTAAGGTCGAAACGCATTCACTACTAGTGAAAACAGTAGTTTTTTTCAATGTTGTGCGACCGGTTAAAAAATTGTATTGGTGTTTATGTCAAGCTCGCAAACTTGATTTAAATAAGTGTTATCACCGCCCGAGCAATCAATGATTCATTTGGTGTATTACTTAATCACAAGTGGCGAAAGCTGCAAAATTTCAATGTTCGAAACTACACAAAAATTTTGCAGCTGATATTTCCAGTCCATTACAATATAATTAAGATTACTAGAGATAAGAATCGTATACCTAATTTTTCCTTCATTATATATTCTTTACGGTTTAATTCCCGTTAGTGAGTTTTCCGTCATGCTCTGATGATGATCTTGGAAGGTCGAAATGCGTCAATATGTTTGATTAACGCTAGTTTTTTCATGCTGTGCGACAAGATAAATAAAATAAGATTGGTGTTTATATCAAGCTCGCAAACATGGCTTAAAGAATATAAACAGTGACTAACTTCAATTCGACATGAAGTAAACTGATAATGCAATAGTTGACTGAAATGATAGTCATCCATTTCGTGGATAGGTATTACAATTGTATTCTTAAATTTATTAAGGAGTGATACTTCTCCCCAAAAAGCGGAAATGAACTTGTGCAGAACTTTCTGAAACTTAAATTCACCTATCTGAACAATTCACAAAAGAGGCCATCGATTCCGGCAGCTTTGCACTCCCTTCTGAGACTACGAGTCTGCCAAATTATCAAAGGTAGGAGATTCGATGTCCATCTTGCAAAACAGTCGATTGCTCACTTACTCGGCGATGTAGTGAAAATTAAGATCTTGGAAGTGCTTGCCAAGATGCACTTCACATACAGTGTGTGTCAGAATTCTCTTGGCAAAATAAACACCGATGAATCTGATAATACTACTCGAATAGGCTGTTAAGGTTCGACAATGATTAAACTTACTAGTAACAATAAGTCAGTGCTATTCTTCATCATCAATGTGGCTGGCAGCAAATGCCTGCAAGAATCTCGATATGATGCGCTTCCCTAGTAGTCTCGCAGCAGATACCGAGGTGTTAAACAGCTTTGGTGCTATCAGAGATAGCACACACTTTCTTAGGTATTGGCATCGGAAGAAAAATCGAGGCCTACTCAAGCTAACAAGTTATATGCACATTATTTTTAACACCACCTGCACAAACTATTATCGACTAACTGGCTAGCTTATATATGTGAAATGAAAATTGCAAAATAGCTGAGCCAGCAACTGCATTGAAGTTATGAAGCCAAGAATCCAGTAAATTAATGTATATGCTGAACCGCCAAGGGTGAAGCCCACTTTTCTGATTTGGAATACCTTATATACAGTGTTGTTTGCTCATGTTTAATCAATGTCTGCGTTTTCTGAAAGAGACGATACAGTCGAAATGCACCAGTACATGTGACTAGCGAAGCTTCATTGATATTCATCAGCACTTTTAGCAAAATTGATTCTTTTAGAATAAAAGTTATCAAACTTCACATATTTCATGGTTATATATATGGACTGTAAAAAACACTAGGTCGCCCATTCCTAGTGATGATTTGTATTGAGAGTTTTCCTTCTTCTAGATAGTCTGCCAACCAAGGCTGATGAGCACTATCTGCCCAGATGCCAGTGGCCAAAGTTTCCTTCAGCAGCCGAAACTTGCCCTTCACGTCTGGAACGCTTTCTCTCATTCCGTCACTACACATTTAACAAAACAAGTTACTATTACCAGCCGAACAATTAATATTACTTTAATTTATTTACTTATATAGGTGTGGCAAAGCAACAAAAGATTTGTATTGGCCAATGATTAGAAATTGTGCATCCGATATTCCTATGCAGTACAGTTTATTCGAGACTAATACGAGCAAAAAATGCAATTCTGATTTCCCAAGACTTAAATAAACAATGCGAATTGATCTTCGTTAATGCGTCTTCTCTTGTGCTCTAAAGATGACATTGAACATTGAAACGCATCAGTATGAGTGATATGTAAAATAAAATGTGAATCTGTTTATCTTTGAATTAAATAATTGGTTCTCCCCGGCACAAAAACAGGTCTTGCTTCTCGATGATGAATTTTCAGGTAATTTTACGTCTAATTTAATTTAGGTAAATTATTAGTTGGTAAATACGACCGGAATTTCCTTATATTACGGAATTCCACACTACGCAATGTTGAGTCAATCGACATGTAAAACGTGACCAAGACACGGTAGTTGATAGATCCTTGTCCTTTATATCGATTAGCACTTGTTGGCCGCTCTAAAAATACATCTGCAGATGTCAGTGTTGAATATTCATCGGCGGTAGCATACATATCCCTGTTTCTCAAATAACGATAATCGACTGTCCATCACCATCTAAGATTTTAGACTCTAAACGACCAATTTCCCTATGGTATATCAGAATTGCACTTTAACATGCACCGTACACACGAATGAGGTACGCTTTCCTCCGTAAATGACGAAGAACGCAGAAAGCTACTTTAGCTCCTAAATAAGACTTAAAAGAAACATGTTGCGCGACAGGGAATAGATCATTTACCTGATTATCGGGTTGTGATCCGATTTGTTTGCATCCGCAATCTTCCTGATTTTTTCTCCAGAATTTTCGATCTCCGGATATGGAGATCTTTTTCAATGGAATGCACAACACCTACTAAGTTGTGCTTAAGAGATCTAACAACAAGTATTAATGAGGCAATTTAAACTAAAATTTCCACTTGACATATTGATTGTTAACTTAGTAGGTGATGTGCATTCCATTGAAAAGGATCTCCATATCCGGAGATCGAAAATTATGGAGAAAAAATCAGGAAGACAGCTGATGGAAACAAATCGGATCGCAACCGGATAATCAGGTAAAAGCCACTTTAGCTTTCAAAATTCGCATATAAAATTTGTCACTCATATTTTATGAGTTATTTATCTGGCTACCAAGATATGTAATCCTGTCAACGACGTCTAGATCTTAAACTTGCAGCCGCAGATATGAAGTGATGAGTGATCCTATAGAATTTCTTACTGGAAGACGAAACGACGAAGGTTAATCCGTTCAAGGTGGCTTGGGCAGAATACCAATTGTCGAACATTAAAACAATATCGTCCGCATATTTTAGATAATCTATCGCCGGGGAGAAGTTCGATACAGTACGTATGGAAAGGTATAGTTATAAAATGCATATCTTACAAGAGTAAACAAGAATGGCGATCGAGAACAGCACGTATAACATTTCCAAATTTAGTTGGCATATCACTTTCAACGGAATATTTAGCAGCAAATTGCGATCAGCTGAGTCAAATGTATCCTTGAAGTCTAGAAAGACAAATATTGTGCAACGATGAGATACACGTCGCTGTTCACGTACTGGTCTTAGGTTAAAATTATTCTCTATACACCACGTCCTGGTAAAATTCGGGCTTGTTCTTCTTAAGTATGTGCTTCACGCGAAGCACTGCGATGGCGTAAGACAATCGAGGCAAGTGACCTATACCCGACTGTAGTCGACTTTATACCGCAATGGTCACCGCGCAAATTATGATCGGCATTTTTCATGACAGGAATGATGGTCGACACACTCCAACCCCCCGACAAGATCTCTTCATTCCACATAGTAAAAAAAAAGTTTAGTCAACATTCTACATTGTGTAATGCCAAGACAGGCAGCAAGATAGGAGTGGTTACGTCAGATGTACAGCTATGATTTGATGAGCGAAAATACCACTAAATAATGCAGAATAATGGCTGTAGTTACTGATAGAAGTAATAATTATTTATAAATTTTATTTCACAGATTACGGTTCTTTTTTGTCAAATTAGATTATTGTTAAACCCAATAATAGTTTCCTTAAGTTATAGTTTTCTCAAACCCGTTACGCAAATAAGTTAAAGCAAACTTCGGATGTTACCTGATGCGAATGTTTCTTCCATGTCGCCAACCTTTCTAGTCAAAATGGATTCAAGATCAACTTTCAGATTGTACTAAAGTTGGCGCCTAGTAGTTCTTCGAGTATTAATATAAACCGAGCTAGCAGAAATTTGGTAATCAGTTTATAGAATCACCAGAGCTTACAATACCAAAACAGTGGCACCTGCATTGTGCATGGCGGATTTTATCTTCGTACACTGTACGTCAAAGCTTCACTATGAATACCATTCAATATTTATTCTATAAAATTATCACACTTTTATTGGAAAGAAAACTATTCGAGCTTATATCTATTTGAGGTATAGTTATAATTGGAACTGCGAAAGAAGTAATAAAAATGCACAAGGAATACGTGCACGGCTCGAGTCGACTTACGTGTTCCAAAAGACACGACAGTGCTTGATGCAACCATGTCATCTACAAATAATCAACAGATTATATATTTCTGGACACAGTTGTCCGGAGACTGGAAGACGTGTAGGTGGCAAAACGCCGTACACCACTTTTGAAGTATGTGCTACCAAAGTATATCCTAGGCTTCGAGCAGCAATCAAACAGTTTAATCTATTTGACCATTATTGACTAATATTATGTTTCCACATTAGAGGAAATGACAGCTTACAAAACAATGCTATCACATCACATTATTTGTGACTTTTCAAAAACTGACTAAAACATTTTAAATATTCTTCAACATCGACCAAACCAAGCAAAAACAATAAGCTTATATCGCTAAAAGCGTTTTCAATTAACGATTCACTGATTTCATTTCGAAAACAATCAGTTTTACGTAATTTTAAATTTAATTAAGACAGCTTACTGATACGGATTATGAGTATCCTGTTATTTGGAACAATCACTCGTCAACTATTAATTTGACCATATATTAAGTAAAAATAAAAATGAATTAATGTCTTTGAAAGAATATTACTAAGTGTAGAATCACATGAAAATGAAATTGCAAATCATCATCTTATGATAAATCGCCATTGTTATCTTCATCGTTCCCATCAAAAAGCAGTTTTCTTGTTAAAGGATTTGAGAGACCCCAATGAAGCCATGGCGATTTCAAAAGCTGACACGCCGATGGTCGCTCCGATGCATGATAATTAAGGCATGCCAATAAAACATCGGCTAAACCGAGTAGCGCTTCATCTTGCCATGTTTTCGTGTTCAAACTAATATCCTCTGTGATTTTTTCGACCTCGAAATGGTTGGACACATCCTCCGTTGCCATCCCATTCGTCTGACATAACCTCGACTTTGAACTCTCTTCCTCATTATCAACGCATCTCGGCGTCCTGTTCAAAACTGTAAATAACGCAGATTTCGATCAATATATGATTAATTATAGAAAATTAATAGCACAGTGGGTTTTTAATATACAGTTGATTTATGAGAATAATGCAGACATGTAAGCGGCATTCAATTGATATTTGCATCCAAAAAATCAATACAATACAATAAATGAACACAGATTTCCCGTACGGTGGGATCTAGAGGAACCAATGCTAATATGGCATAAATAACCAGGCCTCTTCACTGAACGCCGTTTTCCGTTAAACAGCCATACATTTTCGCCCACTTCATTGTCTCTTAGTGAGAGCAAAGTGCGCCATGCTCAAATAACCAACATCTTGAATGGTAGTATCCGGCCTAGAAATGAACTGCCTATCCCTCCTGTGTTTCCATCCAATTACTAGAGTTTCTTCGATAGCCTGGAAAAACAGGATGTGAAAATGGCCTTCTCAAATATTGTCTCAACCAGCACAATCGACATTCCAAAACAAGGTATGATGGCGATGGAACGTCAACGAACAGTCATAAGAGACCTGATTGGATCGTAAATTTTCAACCTTTTTAATGCCTACTCACGTTTAGCTGTCAATGAACTATACTAAATCGATCGAATACACCGATTAAAAAACTATCCAGGCGCTAGGAGCTTTACTGTGTTATTCCCACGAACACGTGGTATAAATCAGGACCGTCATTATGCTTGACATGCAGACTATGGAATATGATCTAAGTAAAATAGACGGACGATTCAAAATGGTTTGCGAGACTTTCCAAAACCAACAGTTGCATAGCAACTAGGTTTGTAAATCTAGGCAAAAGCCGATCCATCTTGCACCACCAGAGATCCTAGGTAAACGGAATCCTTGACTACTAGCAGTAGGCGCTAATTAGCACGATCCTCGGCTCCGGATCAATATTGACCATAATCATTGATTTTATGCACATTTAATGGCTCTGAAGATCCGCTTCTATTTCTGCCATCAGGACAGCATCGATGGCTTATGCGATGTTAACAAGCCTGCCACCACGACAAATCTCCACTCTGGGGGGTTTTGCATTTAAGACATCAAAGACTGCATCGACAATGTGATTAAACAAGGTGGAAGCAATGGCACAACCTTGTCGAAAGCCGAAGGCAATCGCAAAAGCTTCAGAAAGGCCATCAATTGAGCACATATATGCCAATGAGTCAGAGTAACAGGCTTCGAGCTATCAAGCAATTTTGGCCGGGACGCCATAAACTTGAGAGAAAATGAAAATTAGCTGAGTAGTCTTGAAAAGCAACAATAGCCGGCTGCTGATACCTGTGGCGCAAATCAAGAATGCGGCTGAGTGCATGAATTTGGCCCACGAATCCCAGTCCTGGCTAAAACTCAGTTTTAGTTGGCCTAATTCGTCTCTCTTGCTCTTCGCGAATCCTTCTCATAATATCAGTAGTGACCACCGTTTATGCAGTACAGAGCAAACAGGTACCTCGATAGTTGTCAGGAGTGCTAGTGTTCCTGTTTTGCTAGATTGGCAACTCAACAGCACTCTTGCATTAGTTTGTGACGGATTTATCCATTTCGATTGCGGTATTATCTTTGGCAGGTCTTTCTGAACCTCTATTTCACCAAGCATTACAAAATTCAGAAGACCATTGAATTCGATTGCTTTGCAGCCCCTCGTGAGATCACAAATCTCCGTTTTATCATAAGTAGGAGTTTCGATGTCTATCTCGTAACAACTTAAATTGGTCAATTCTTTACCAATAACATGGTTTCTACTAATGTGGCGGATTAAAAAATTTATAAAAGTGGTTGAAACTGATGCCACCCACAATTCATTGACAGAATGACCGCTTAAATACTCTTTGTTGCGAAGAAGGACCACTTATACGTCCGATTTTACACGTCAAAGCGGCTATCAACAAATTAGCGACATTCAGCTAGTGGTGTCATCATTATCTCCAGCCATACAATAGTCAAACGTGACTAATGTTTCACTGCCATATAACCATAAGGTGTGAATTTAGACAAACTTTTAGTGAGATTTACGAGAGAGAGAGAGAGAGAGGCAGAGAGAGAAGGAATACCTTGCTACTATGAGTAAATTTTTCTGGATAACTCAAAGAAATGAGGCTAACTAAACCTCTCCACAACACTATTATGGCCAAGTTGGCATTCGGGCAAGGCGACATCAGCAATACAGCTTCCTTGCGGATTTCACTGTATTACGTCATAGTGTTGTACTTCATCCAATGCGTAGATGCACACACCTTGTTGTGCCCAACAAGAAAAGTTAATTATCCTACTTCCTGCCATAAAACATATTTCTTTTAAAGCTTATTTAAGTATTAAATACGGTGCTATGTCAGTGAAGCTGTAAAACCGATATCACCACGTCAAGAAGAAATTAGTAAGGCAAGTGGAAAATATTCGCTTTATTAAAATATGTTTAAAGTATTGCACAATTCTTGACGGTTTTGAAAATTAAACAGCCATTTCATTTAAATGCTAAAGGTAGATCTCTTAAACATTAACTGACTTTGAATATAATGAATACGTTGATAGGCGACTTAGCAAAACGAAAATATGAACTGATTAGAGAGAAATCTAAAATAATATCTATTTTACTTTCCTTTCTGCACACGGATGATTTTAAATGTATGGAGGAATTTACTGATAGCACACATAAAACAGTTTAGACGTGACAGAAAGTTATGAAATTTGGCATCTATAGACAGACCACAGTTAAGACTAGTCCTGCTGTAACTAATCGAGTAGTAAATCATTCTAAAACAAATCTTAATGAAAATCGGCTGTAAATGCTTAATCGTAGTCTGAGTAGAGCTATACAAATTGAGAAATCACCAAAAAATGAGATAACTACTGAGGCTATTAAAACAGCACAGTTCCTCTCAGATAAAGATAAGGTTAGGTTTTATTTAGACATAGCCACAGCTGTGTTAACGCACGAAGAGGAAAAATATAAAACGAATTATGAAATAGAAAGTTTCAGGAACGAGCTAATAGTAAACAGTGTGAAATGTTTGAAAGCAAAAGAGGAGCGAAATTTCTGATGCATCAATTTGATTATAATGATAAGATGTATGTACAACTAGGTCATATAGAGGTATACGCTAAAATTCATAGAGATTCTACGGATAAGTTCTAAAGAGAAGTTAAATTATCGGTCCATAGCATGATTGCTAAGGGTGAATTAGATCAAGAGCATGATAACGTTCGCATGCAAACGGATACAGTTGCGCCCAAAGTGTATGGTCTGGTAAAGGTACATAAACCAGATAACCCTTTAAGAATTATTGTTAATGTCCAACACTCGCCAACATATAAAATGTCTAAGATTTTATGTCAGAGAATGAGGACACATACGTACTTCTTATACCATACATGAAGGAATTCATTTTATTTGGTTGAGATTGTCGAAAATTTGTGAGCTAAATGAAACCGATAGATTGGCGAGTTTTGATGTGATGTCAATGTACACCAATATACAAGTACCCATAACATTAGACTATTTTCAGTTTCCTTGTTGATCATCCGGTAATATTAGAAGGAAATAAAATAACGATGAGCCATGCCATGGGGATGACGTACGTATGCACGTCCTCCACTTATTTTAAATTTAAAAATTAATGCAGATTAGAAGTGTTCCAATAGCTAATATCTTCGTTCATTACATGGAGAAACTCTTAGATATAACACCCCTAAATCCGAAATTGTATGTACGATTTTTGGATGGTATATTAGTAATTTCGAATCACGGGGAGGATCAACTGATTAATTTCTTAAACTTGGCAAATAAAGTAACCGAACTGAAATTTATGATTGAAAATGAAGCATGTGGCGAATTATCATTTCTGGACGTCAATTTAATTAGAAATGGTACCAAATTAGAACGGGATGTTTACAGGAAGGATACTCACTCAGGTATTCTTCTTAACTTCAGTTCAAATCATCCATATAGAATGAAAATCGGTATCTTAAAATCGATGACAATTAGAGGCTTCAGATTAATGGATACAAAACAGGGCGATTGAATTAGGCAGACTACGACAAATACTCAGTGCTAATTTAATCATGATTCGAAAGACGTGAATTAAATAAAACCAAAGAGGATCGGAGGATCACGGTATAACCGGACTCCAGACTAAGTAGGAAAATAAAAATGGTAGTATTGAAATACAATATACATACTATTTTAAAACAGGTCCTTAGCCTAAATACTAAACTGCCCAACGAAAAGGAGAAAATAAAAACGTTAGACACATCAGGAGTATATAAAATTCCATGTAACGACTGTATCATTATGTATATGGGTGAAACCATGCACCCAATTAAGGTAAGAAGAGGGGAACAAAGTGCCACATGCAAATATGACCACGTTAATAAATGGGTACAAAAGAGGTAGCGTCGTCAGCCGCCATCCTCCTAGTAATTCCAGGAAATTGCGTATGTGAGCACGGAGTTTAATGACCTATACGGCAGAATAGAGATTCTCATCAGACACTGAGTGACCTTTGATCGAAGGTTTTATGTTACAAATTACAATGATTTTTGCGGTGTGTCAGCATTAAGATTTTCAATGCCGCGTTTTGCGTACGCGGGTTATAGCTGTACACGGGCAGTTACACAACAACAAAAAATTACAATGATAACACACTGTTCACTTGAATCATGTCTGGCCGAGGTAAAGGAGGTAAAGGTCTTGGAAAAGGTGGAGCTAAACGTCACCGCAAAGTCTTGCGTGACAACATGCAGGGCATTACTAAGCCTGCTATTCGTCGTCTTGCTCGTCGTGGTGGTGTCAAGCGCATTTCTAGTCTCATCTACGAGGAGACCCGTGGTGTACTGAAGGTGTTCCTGGAGAATGTCATCAGAGATGCTGTCACGTACACGGAGCATGCTAAGAGGAAGACTGTCACTGCAATGGATGTAGTGTACGCTCTAAAACACACTGCATCGGCCATCGCGCAGTATAAGAAGATTCGCCTTATCTGCGGAGTCGTGCAGGATGGATAAGCGAAATCGAGCTACTGCAGGCACTTTTATCTCTGATTCCGCCTCTTTCCCTTCCTCTTCCTCTTCTCCATCTAACAATAACGCCTTTTTAGATACTATGAATATAGTTATTATAGATCATATCACTAAGCCCAATATCTGGCTACCAAATATCGAAAATAGTTTAAGTAGACTATCATTCATTAAACCCAGGTTTGGTTTTAACATAGGTGCATTTAATGTGCGAACATTAAAACAACTTTCACAACAAAAAGCACTTGCACGTACGATGGATAAATTAGAAATCGATGCAGGTTGCGTATCTGAAACCCGAATACGGGATCCTATGTGCATTACAGAACTGGTTGCACCATTCCTATCTACGCGTTATTGGCTTCAAACATTTGGTTCCACGGAGTTTTCTCAAGCCGAGAAATGGGGCGTTGGTATTGTCATTAGCACAGGAGCTGAAGCTTGCTTAATTGAAATGAACACCTTGAATAGTCGACTGTGTGCGGCACGATATATCTACTAAATTCAATGAAAACCCGTAATCAACGTTGCCTCTTCGTTGTATCTGCATATGCTCCTACCGATTGCAGCACAGACGAAATCAAGTATGTATTAGGTTTTGCGAACCTAGTAACAAATTATTTCAGTTCTGACCAGAAGGATAAACCAAAGGCAGCATGAACGGAAGGTATAATCTCATGCACATTCGTTTCGTGCTTACTGGCGACTCATCAGTAGGAGCCGGTATTACGCCCTTTAACCACTATATGTTTGGTAGAAGAATGTGGAATAATAGGACGGTACAATCTCCTAGACGAATGTGTAAACCTGTAATAGTGAAGCTAACATAATCTAAAGTTAACGACAATGCGACTTCAATGCTAACTCACACTATATAATATATATACCGAGTCTGTAAAGGATACTAACACTATGGCTATTGTGTTAGTAACTGATACCTTTTTGAAATCGATGAGTACCGGATACTAACACTATGGTTTCCGAGTCGGTACATGATACCAACCTGATGGAAATAAATTTATGCTAAAGTTCACCCAAATTGAGAATTACAACAATTTCCGAACACCTGTTACTCCAGTTAAACCATACACTCTGGCCTTCATCGATATCAGATATCACATTTCGCGGTAAGCATGACATCATTCAATTCAATATATAACAGTTAATACAGATTATTGCGAAGAGCTAATATATATGCAAGCATGTATTAGGTGTTGCGAACCTAGTAACAAATTAGTTCAGTTGTGACCAGAAGGATAAACCAAAGGCAGCATGAACGGAAAGTATGATCTCATGCATAGCATAAATTGATATCCATCATGTTTGCAACATGTACCGACTCGGAAACCATAGTGTTAGTACCATGAACCTTTTCGGTACAATAACGTTGGTATCGTTTACTAACACAATAACCATAGGTTTAGTAACCTTTACAGACTCGGTATATATATTATATAGTGTGAGTTAGCGTTGAATTCGCATTGTCGTAGACTTTATATGATGTTAGCTTCACTAGTGCAGGTTTACACATTCGTCTAGGAGATTGTACCGTCCTATTATTCCACATTCTTCTACCAAATATATAGTGGTTAAAGGGGGTAATACCGGCTCCTACTGATGAGTCGCCAGTAAGCACGAAACGAATGTGCATGAGATTATACTTTCCGTTCATGCTGCCTTTGGTTTATCCTTCTGGTCACAACTGAACTAATTTGTAACTAGGTTCGCAACACCTAATACATACTTGCATATATATTAGTTCTTCGCAACAAACAGTATTTAACTGTAATATATTGAGTTGAATGATATCATGCTTACCGCGAAATGTGATAACTGATATCGATCAAGGCCAGAGTGTATGGATTTATTGGAGAACCAGGTGCTCAGAAATTGTTGTAATTCTCAATTTCGGTGAACTATAGCATAAATTGATATCCATCATGTTTGCAACATGTACCCACTTGGAAATTATAGTGTTAGTACCATGTACCTTTTCGGTACAATAACGTTGGTATCGGTTACTGACACAATAACCATAGGTTTAGTATCCTTAACAGACTCGGTATATATATTATATAGTGTGAGTTAGCAATAAATTCTATGATATGATGTTAGCTTTACTATTGCAGCTTTACACATTCGTCTAAGAATTTGTACCGTCCTATTATCCCACATTATTCACCCAAATAGAGGTTAAAGGGCGTAATACCGGCTTCTACTGATGAGTCGCAAGTAAGCACGAAACGAGTGTGCATGAGATTATACTTTCCGTTCATGCTGCCTTTGGTTTATCCTTCTGGTCACAACTGAACTAAGTATAGCAAATGTTGGTTACCAACAACGAATAACCAATTTAACATTAATTGATTGCGCGGGTGGTGGTAACAATTATTTAAATCAAGTAAACAACAATCCCATCGTATTTAACCAGTCGTCGAACAACATAAAACTACCGCCAGTCGCAACGCACTGACGCGTTTCGACCTTCCATAATCATCATCAGAGTACGATATTTCTATTGAAGTTCAATGTATGCGAGACTGCTAGAAGCGAGAGCCGCATATCTAAATTTGATTTCCATATATATTCAATTCGGTTTGATCCCCGTTAGTCAGTTTGCCGTCGTACTCTGATGATGATCATGGAAGGTCGAAACGCGTCAGTGCGTTGCGGCTGGCGGTAGTTTTGTTATGTTGTTCGACGACTGGTTCAATACAATGGGATTGGTGTTTACTTCAAGCTCGCAAACTTGATTTAAATAATTGTTACCCCCACACATGCGCAATCAATTAATGGTAAATTGTATTGTCTATATATGTATATGTGGCGAAAGCTGCAAACAGTTAATGTTCGTGACTGCATAGAAATTGTGCAGCCGATATTTCCAGTCAAGTTCAATATATGCGAGACTGCTAGAGGCGAGAGCCGCATATCTAAATTTGATTTCCATATATATTCAATTCGGTTTGATCCTCGTTAGTCAGTTTGCCGTCGTACTCTGATGATGATCATGGAAGGTCGAAACGCGTCAGTGGGCGTAGTAACTAGTACCGCCGAATCACAATAAAACCAGTACGAAACAAATAAGTGAAGTATTTCAAATGTTTATATATAAACTGGAAGGCTAAACAAAATAGAAATATGTAAACATAGAGAGAGTGTTAAAGAGGAGAGCCATCCCAATTGCGTGCGTCACCTCCAGTTTCAGCTCAATGCTTGAACATGCTTTTTCCAGAATGTTTTCCCGTATGGCACAAAAGAAGCGGCATTAACACGCACGTTTAATGCAGATAAACTACTAGTTTATTTAGGGTAACACACTTGCCGTTACCAGCAATCAAAGAGAAACAGCCTTTAATATCGATATCAAATATTATTTACCAATATAAATGCGCAAGTTGTCGATCAACTTACGTAGGCGAATACACGTCTGTAATTGCGTAACACCGTCGAAGCATCACACGTATGTTCTCCAGCCGTAGCATTCAAAATAATTATTAAATGCAATAACAAAAGGGAGCTAGCCACATACGAAGCCTTATGGATAAGCAAATTACAGCCAGATTTATGCAAGCAGAAAAAGCATGTTCATACATTGAGCTTAAAATGGAGTTGACGCACGTAATTGACTGGTTCCCCTTTTTCACACACTCTCTCTCTATGTTTACATATTTAATATGTGTTTAACAAGTTAAAAAAATCATAAATCCGTCTTATCCGCTGCAAAAAATAGCACACTTGTTAGATTATCTTACAGCAAAGCGAATATGGAAAGTAACAAACAAACGATGTTTAGCAATATTTTCGCCAATCTCAAATACTTACATAGAAGTTAACTCAGTTGTGACCAGAAGGATAAACCACAGGCAGCATGAACGGAAAGTATAATCTCATGCTGCCATTGGTTTATCCTTCTGGTCACAACTGAACTAATTTGTTACTAGGTTCGCAAAACCTAATACATACTTGCATATATATTAGTTCTTCGCAACAAACAGTATTTAACTGTAATAGAAGTTAACTGTTTACACACAAGCTTGTGAACGTACCCTGAGATGCGCTAACGTTGCACATTCGAGGTATCCGGCGTGACTTGACGGTATTTTTGGCATCAATCCAAGTAACATAGCTGTGCAATTGCTGCAAGAGTTCCAGCTGACGCGAGAGAATGCAATGTCTAGCATTAGGACACGGTGACTCATTGCTAAGTTCTGTCAAGGCTTGAGCCTAATAAAGTTTGTGCAAAGATAGGTATACAGAAGAGACTTAGAGAATGACAAGTAGTCAAGAAAACAAAAATAAACAAACGCAAACGTGGAAGCTGTGTTTATGCATGAATAAACCAATAAAAATATAAGTCGCCTGTGAAGAAGACTAAGGAAGAGCGTCACACGTTGTGGATAAAGCCATCGCTTTTACTGATATTTCGAGAACTAGTAAAGACAAATGAGAATCTAACATGCCAATAATGAGTATCATTCTGATCCAATACTAAGGAAAGAGCAGTGCCAACATTTCCTGAAGCTCGTACTTTTTTACTTGATCGAGTTTCCGATTCTAATTCGTACAAGATTTGCCTCCTATCATTATTTATTCTTGTGTCCTAAATCAAGTCTAGTCATGTTTCTACGGCTGTTTCATTCATTTTTCATTTCTCGATTAAATTTCTATAGGTTTTCTAGTCAATCTTGTCGATCTGTTACGGCCACATATTAACACGCGTTTGCAACCATCCCAGTTAATTGTGTCCTTTCTCTACTATATGAAGTGCAAGGTCGGATCTATTAACATGTCCATACTTACCCGCGGTTCCATATTTTTTCCTTAATTGGGCACATGGTTACATCCACATACATACGATTGCAGAACTTACATCGAATTTATTACACTCGAAAAGTTCAAGTTTCTTCTTTTGGTTAGGAACCTTAATGCCTAGGATAGGAAATAGTTTAAAAATATTACGTATATTGAATTTAGATGCCACCATTTTTATTTTATCGTTTAGTTTAATGCAGGTAATTTTATGACTTCAGATCGTCCTTTCTTCAATGAAAAATGGTTTTGCGAAGCTGGATTAATCTAAATTATCTGATCCGCGTTTTAACTAACGCATTTATTGTTCCAGTAGTTTTCTTTCTTTATAAAAATGTTCAGGCTGCCTTAATCATCCTAGTTATTATAATCAAGATTGCGATCCTGATATAATCACCTGATCCATTTATTACATACATTTGTCAGTATTAACTAAAAATTTTATAGTGTAGAAAGGCAATTTATTCAGTAGACCGGTTTCGTCCTCATTGGGAACTCACTACGTACTAGCCAGAATTTCCCATGAACAGCGCTCGAACCTGGGCACGACTGAAGCAGAATCTGGTGCTATAACGACTGAGCCACTCTACCGCACACTACAGTGCACACAATTTTCAGTAATATACAAACTAATGTAAATAGGTTAGTCCGTTTTTCATTTAGGTTGACATTATATAGCATCCATTTAGAACCAAAGTTCCAACAATCTCCAATCTGACATTATTGAACGGACACCATACTACATGGGAAAGTGGTATTGAAATGAACAACTATATAGACCGGTTTTGTTCTTATTGGGAACTCATCACGTAGTGAACAGAATTCGCCGGGTATACGGCTCAAACCTGGGCACGTCTGCTTCTAAATCAGGTATGCATTAGATGATGCGAACATAGTAACAAATTAATTCAGTTGTGACCAGAAGGATAAACCAAAGACAGCATGAACGGAAAGTATAATCTCATCCACATTCGTTTCGTGCTTTCTGGCGACTCATCAGTAGGAGCCGGTATTACGCCCTTTAACCACTATATATTTGAGTGACGAATGTGGGATAATAGGACGGTACAATCTCCTAGACAAATGTGTAAACCTACAATAGTGAAGATAACATCATATAAAGTCTACGACAATGCGATTTCAACGCTAACTCACACTATATAATATATATACCGAGTCTGTAGAGGATACCAACACTATGGCTATTGTCTTAGTAACCGATATCAACATTAAAGTGCTGAAAAGGTACATGGTACTAGCACTATGGTTGCCGAGTCGGTACATGGTACCAACATGATAGATATCAATTTATGCTATAGTTCACCGAAATTGAGAATTACTATAGTGTTAGTAGCATTTACCTTTTCGGTACTATAATGTTGGTATCGGTTACTGACATAATAGCCCTATTGTTTGTATTCTCTACAGACACGGTATATATATTATATAGAGTGAGTTAGCTGGAAGTCGCATTGTCGAGACTTTATATGATGTTAGCTTTACTACTATAGGTTTACACATTCGTCTAGGAGATTGTACCGTCCTATTATCCCACATTCCTCTCACAAATATATAGTGGCTAAAGGGCGTAATACCGGTTCCTACTGAAGAGTCGCCAGTAAGCACGAAACGAATGTCCATGAGATTATACTTTCAGTTCATTCTGTCTTTGGTTTATCCTTCTGGTCGCAACTGAACTAATTGTTACTAGGCTCGCAACACATAATACGTACTTCTGAATCAGGTGTTATAGCCACGACGAATTCTGGCCAGTACGTGATGAGTTCTCATTAAGAACGAAACCGGTCTTCTGGATGAATTTGCCTTTTCTATACTTTACAATTCTTAGCTTATACTGACAAATTTATGTACTTAATGGGTCAGGTATTTATATAAAGATTGAAACCTCGAATATATTTGAATTTTTATCCCCGCTCGCGCGACTAATGTCTGTTTAATTATATGAATGTTCATTTTCCGTACCACTTCGTCATGTAGTGGGGTGTCTGTTCAATAATAACAGAATGGGGATGGCTAGTTAGAACTTTGGGTCTAAATGGTTGCCATATGCACTCAACCTAAAAGAAGAAAAGACTAACCGATTTAAATTAATTACTATATAACTGAAACTTGTGTTTAGTGGCGATAGGATGACTCAGTGGTTAGAGCACTAGATTCCGAAACAGACGTGCCTAGGTTCGAGCCTTGTCCGCGGCAAATTCTGGCCAGTACGTCATGAGATCCCAATGAGGACGGAATTGGTCTACTGACTGTATAGCCATTTCTACTCTATAAAATTCTTAGTTTATACTGACAAATGTATTTACTTAATGATGCAGGTGTTTATGTCAAGACCGCAACCTTAATTATAGTAATTATTATTACTGCCTGCGCAACTCGTGTTTTTTTACTCATCATTGTTGTTTCTATTAACGCAATAGTACTGAATATTTCTCTCGGTCTACCTAATTCCATCTCCGTACGTCTCAGGCTTCTAATTTTCATTGATTTTAAGATAACAATTGGGATTATTTTACTTTAAATTAAGAAGGATGCCTGAGTAAGTAACCTTCCCATAAACATCTTCATAATTTGGTTTATATTTATCCTTATCGATTGTGGACAAAATTGTGGCTGTCTGATTCAAAATTGACCTAAATATTTACCTGAGAGTAATCGTGCTGCTTTAACGATCTATGCAATTATCTCAATTTTGATAATGGCTAAATTTGAATAGCTGTATTCAAACCACGATTAAGCATTTTCAGTTTATAACGACTTAATACCCGATTAGTTACAGTGGCACTGATCTTATCTACAGTCAGTCTACGTATGCTAAAATCCCAATATTTGCACACCATCGTCAAAATCCTCGATATGTTTAAAAACATCACGTGCAAAAAGGAGGGTAACATAGATCACTAATAAGATCGTGAAACAGTAGAATGAAAATGGTTATCTTGAAATTTTCTTTTCTACATTATACAATACCTAGTTTTTACTGTCAAATGTATGCATATAATGGAACTGGTGCTCATATGAATAGTGCAATTTTGACTTTAATAATTGTTATCAGCGCCCGCGTAACCAATTTTCGTTTAATCATTGATTCCTTCTCAATCCAAAACAAACGCGCGCGCATACACACAGGCATGGCAAACGATTATTCATTTAATCATCAGTAGGTGTTATTAGATCACTGTAATATTCACTTGAATGAGTGTACACTCGCATACATATTCACGCGCACACACATACAATCATAACACAAACTTACCTAGTGAACGTCAATTATGCTTGATATAAGTGTAAACAAAGCTGCTTGAAATAAATTTACCATCTGAAGTTCAATTTTCAAATTCTTCGTGGCATGAGCTTGCCATTGAAAAAGGCTTCCGAAACAGGAAGCCGAAATATTCGGGGTAGTAATCAAGAAATTGGATGCAAATAGCTTTATATTTTAAATCAGATCTCTTCGCAAATAGTTTATAACTAACATCCGCATTCAATTTTGTTACAAATAAACAGATTCTGAAATAATTTAGATTGTCACTTAAGCTAAATTCTTGACAAAATGAAGGGTATATATTAATTCTGCAGGTTTAATATATGCGCGCTTTGAGAATGATATAAATAGATTTTCTGTAGCATAATGAAATTAAGTTTGGATAATATTGAATTCAAATTTCCTACCTGTCTGGTTGTTTACCTGCAAACAAGCATATCAATAAGTGCATATGCTGTCTTCCTGATTTTTTCTCCAGAATTTTCGATAACCGGATACGGTTATCTTTTTCAATGGAACGCTGATATCATATAAAATTGACAATCAATATGTCAAGTGGAAATATTAGTTTAAACTGCCCCATTTATACTTGTTGTTAGATCTCTTACGCATAAAATGCTAGGAAAGTGTATGTCAATATATTACAGTTAAATACCGTTTGTTGCGAAGAGCTAATATATATGCATGTATAATGTTGAATTCAAATTTCCTACCTGTCTGGTTGTTTACCTGCAAACAAACATTTTAATGAATGCATATGCTGTCTTCCTGATTTTTTCTCCAGAATTTTCGATAACCGGATACGGTTATCGTTTTCAATGGAACGCACATATCATAATAAGTTGACAATCAATATATCAAGTGGAAATATTAGTTTAAAGTGCCCCATTTATACTTGTCGTTAGATCTCTTAAGCATAAAATGCTTGGAAATTGTATGTCAAATTGGTTTGTGTATATGTCTGCACGTGTACACGCTTCGAAATGAGATTACAGTGATTTAGTCACAATTACTGACAACTCACTAGATAAGCGTACGCCATGCCTGTGTGTATGTATTCTCGTTTGTTTTTGATTGAGGAGTAATCAACTATTGCACGTGTACACTCATCCCAGTGAAATGACAGCGATTTAGCAACATCTGACTAATCACTAGATAAGCGTATGCCACATCTGTGTGTTTGTGTATGTGAGTGTGTGTGTGAGCGTTTGCTTAAGACTGAAAAATTATCTGTTACATGTAATAAACGGCACGTGTAACACAAATTCACATGAAACTTAAATGATAACTGTCATTTCCTATACGCACACGTCAGACCTATTTTTACACGTACTATCCTAAATGAAGTGATTACGAGTGGCATTCTGGTGAGGAGGGGGCAAGATACTGTGAATAAAGTAAATAATTTAGAGTTAGAAACGGAAAAGTATTCTACTAAGATGGATAGTTAAAATAAAATAAAAAGGGGTCGTAAAAGAAATTGAAAATTGTCTGATAAAGAAAGATGAACACATAAATGTTTGTATTTATTAGGTTTTGCGAACCTAGTAACAAATTAGTTCAGTTGTGACCAGAAGGTTAAACCAAAGGCAGCATGAACGGAAAGTATAATCTCATGCACATTCGTTTCGTGCTTACTGGCGACTCATCAGTAGGAGCCGGTATTACGCCCTTTAACCACTATATATTTGATAGAAGAATGTGGAATAATAGGATCGTACAATCTCCTAGACGAATGTGTAAACCTGTAATAGTGAAGCTAACATAATCTAAAGTCAACGACAATCCGACTTCAATGCTAACTCACACTATATAATATATAAACCGAGTCTGTAAAGGATACTAACACTATGGCTATTGTGTTAGTAACTGATACCTTTTTGAAATCGATGAGTACTGGATACTAACACTATGGTTTCCGAGTCGGTACATGATACCAACCTGATGAATATAAATTTATGCTAAAGTTCAGCCAAATTGAGAATTACAACAATTTCCGAACACCTGCTACTCCAGTTAAACCATACACTCTATTTAACTGTAATATATTGAATTCAATGATGCCATGCCTACCGCGAAATGTGATAACTGATTTTGATGAAGGCCAGAGTGTATGGTTTAACTGGAGTAACAGGTGTTCGGAAATTGCTGTAATTCTCAATTTGGCTGAACTTTAGCATAAGTTTATATCCATCAGGTTGGTATCATGAACCGACTCGGAAACCATAGTGTTAGTATCCGGTACTCATCGATTTCAAAAAGGTATCAGTTACTAACACAATAGCCATAGTGTTAGTATCCTTTACAGACTCGGTATATATATTATATAGTGTGAGTTAGCATTGAAGTCGCATTGTCGTTGACTTTAGATTATGTTAGCTTCACTATTACAGGTTTACACATTCGTCTAGGATATTGTATCGTCCAATTATTCCACATTCTTCTATCAAATATATAGTTGTTAAATGGCGTAATACCGGCTCCTACTGATGAGTCGCCAGTAAGCACGAAACGAATGTGCATGAGATTATACTTTCCGTTCATGCTGCCTTTGGTTTATCCTTCTGGTCACAACTGAACTAATTTGTTACTAGGTTCGCAAAACCTAATACATACTTGCATATATATTAGCTCTTCGCAACAAACAGTATTTAACTGTAATATATTGAATAGACTGATATCAGGCTTAACGCGAAATGTGATAACTGCTATCGATGAAGGCCAGAGTGTATGGTTAAACTGGAGTAACATGTGTTCGGAAATTGTTGTAATTCTCAATTTGGGTGAACTTTAGCATAAATTTATATCCATCAGTTTGGTATCATGTACCGACTCGGAAACCATAGTGTTAGTATCCGGTACTCATCGATTTCAAAAAAGGTATCAGTTACTAACACAATAGCCATAGTGTTAGTATCCTTTACAGACTCGGTATATATATTATATAGTGTGAGTTAGCATTGAAGTCGCATTGTCGTTGACTTTAGATTATGTTAGCTTCACTATTACAGGTTTACACATTCGTCTAGGAGATTGTACCGTCCTATTATTCCACATTCTTCTACCAAATATATAGTGGTTAAAGGGCGTAATACCGGCTCCTACTGATGAGTCGCCAGTAAGCACGAAACGAATGTGCATGAGATTATACTTTCCGTTCATGCTGCCTTTGGTTTATCCTTCTGGTCACAACTGAACTAATTTGTTACTAGGTTCGCAAAACCTAATACATACTTGCATATATATTGGCTCTTCGCAACAAACAGTATTTAACATAAATGTTTGTCGCCAGTAAGCACAAAACGAATGTGCATGAGATTATACTTTCCGTTCATGCTGCCTTTGGTTTATCCTTCTGGTCGCAACTGAACTAATTTGTTACTAGGTTCGCAAAACCTAATACATACTTGCATATATATTAGCTCTTCGCAACAAACAGTATTTAACATAAATGTTTGTCGCCAGTAAGCACGAAACGAATGTGCATGAGATTATACTTTCCGTTCATGCTGCCTTTGATTTATCCTTCTGGTCGCAACTGAACTAATTTGTTACTAGGTTCGCAAAACCTAATACATACTTGTATATATATTAGCTCTTCGCAACAAACAGTATTTAACATAAATGTTTGTTAAAAAAGGCTACACTAACAACAGAACGTAAGATAACAGATAAAATAAGATAACAAGTAATCAAGGATGAAATAATAAGATAATCAAAATAAATTAGGCGATATTGAATTACTCACTCTCCACCTCTGTAAGTTAATATCAGTCCGGTGTTCTTATTCTTTTACTTGAGCGAGTTTCTGATTCCGATTCTGATTCGTGCAATCTTCGTTTTCTACCATTATTTCGTGCTGTATTCCAAATAGGACCTAGTGATTTTTCTACGGCTGTTTCCTTCATTATGTCATTTCTCGATGTAATTTCGATGGATTCTCTAATCAGTCTTGTCGATCTGTTACGACTACAAATTAATATATGTCTGCACCCATTCCAATTAATTGTCCTGTCTCTACTGTATGGCGTGTAAGATCTGATCTATTAACATGGGCATACTTGCATGCTGTTTTATGTTCCCCTCTTCTAACCTTAATTGGGCGCATGGTTTCACCCACATACATCATGTTACAGTCGTTACGTGGAATTTTATGCACTCCTGATGTGTCTAACGGTTCTATTTTCTCCTTTTGGTTGGGAACTTTAATACCAAGGATAAGGGTCTGTTTTAAAATAGTAAGTAAATTGTATTTTGATGCTACCATTTTGATTTTCCTACTTAGTTTAGAGTCAGGTATCATCTTTTGCTTTATTTGACTTCACGTACTTCCAGTCATGATTAAATTTACTTATAACGCTCATTATAGTTGCTTCAATTAACTTTGGAGGATACCCATTAGCACTGAATATTTCTCGTAGTCTACCTAATTCTTATTATCATCATTCATACCAGTTGGTTGAGATTGTAGATAAATGTGAGCTTAATGAAAACGATAGATTGGTGAGTTTAGATGTGGTGTCAATGTACACCAATATACCAGTACCTAAAGCATTAGACTATTTTCAGCGTTTCCTGGTTGATCATCCAGTAATATTGGAAGGAAGCAAAATAACGATAAGACACGTCATGGAGATGATGTACGTATGTATGTCCTCCACTTATTTTAAATTTAGGAATGCATTTTATAAGCAGATAAGAGGTGTTCCAATGGGGCAACCACTGTCGGTTCCAATGGCTAATATCTTCATGCATTACATGGAGAAAACCCTCCTGGATATAACACCTCTAAATCCAAAATTGTATGTACGATATTTGGATGATATATTAGTTATTTGGAATCACGGGGAGGATCAACTGATAATTTTTTTAAACATAGCAAATCAGGTGAGCGAGCTTAAATTTACAATTGAAAATGAATCATGTGGCGAATTACCATTTCTGGATGTCAAGTTAATTAGAAATGGTACGAAACTAGAACAGGATGTTTATACGAAGGATACTTACTCAGGTATCCTTCTTAATTTCGATTCAAATCAGCCATATAGAATGAAAATCGGTATCCTAAAATCAATGGTAATAAGAAGCTTAATATTAACGGATAAAAAACATAGAGAGATTGAATTAGGTAGACAGCGGGAAATATTCAGTGCTAATGGGTATCCTCTAAAGTTAATTGAAGTAACTATAATGAGCGTTATAAGTAAATTTAATCATGACTGGAAGTACGTGAAGTCAAATGAAGCAAAAAATGATACCTGACTCTAAACTAAGTAGGAAAATCAAAATGGTAGCATCAAAATACAATTTACTTACTATTTTAAAACAGACCCTTATCCAAGGTATTAAAGTTCCCAACCAAAAGGAGAAAATAGAACCGTTAGACGCATCAGGAGTATATGAAATTCCACGTAACGACTGTAACCTGATGTATGTGGGTGAAACCATGCGCCCAATTAAGATTAAAAGAGGGTAACATAAAACTGCATGCAGGTATGTCCATTTTAATAGATCAGATCTTGCACGCCATACAGTAGAGACAGGACACACAATTAATTGGGATGGGTGCAGACCTATATTAATTTCTAGCCGTAGCAGATCGACTAGACTGATTAGAGAATCCATCGAAATTAAATCGAGAAAGGACATAATGAATGAAACAGCCGTAGAAAAATCACTAGGTCCTATTTGGAATACAGCACGAAATAATGGTAGAAAACGAAGATCGCACGAATCAGAAACTCGCTCAAGTAAAAGAATAAGAACACTGGACTGATATTAACTTACAGAGGTGGAGAGTGAGTAATTCAATATCGCCTAATTTATTTTGATTATCTTATTATTTCATCCTTGATTACTTGTTATCTTATTTTATCTGTTATCTTACGTTCTGTTGTTAGTGTAGCACCTTTTAACAAACATTTATGTTTGCATCTTTCTTTATCAGACAATTTTCAATTTATTATTATAATCAAAGTTGCGGTCTTGATATAAACACCTGACCCATTAATTACCTACATATGTCAGTATAAACTAAGAATTGTATAGTGTAGAAAAGGCAATTCATCCAGTAGACCGGTTTCGTCCTTATTGGGAACTCATCATGTACTGGCCAGAATTTGCTGCGGACAGGACTCGAACCTGGGCACGTCTGCTTCGGAACCTGGTGCTCTAACCACTGAGCCATCCTGCCGCACACTACACTGCACACAATTTTCAGTTATATACTAACTAATGTAACCTGATTAGTCTATTTTTCCTTTTGGTGGAGCTCATATGGCATCAATTTAGACCCAAAGTTCCAACTAACCATCCACAATCTGTCATTACTGAACAGACACCACACTACATGGGTAAGTGGTATTGAAATGAACATTTATATAATTAAACGAACATTGGTTGCGCGAGTGGTGATAACAATTATTATAATCAAGGTTGCGGTCTTGATATAAACACATGACTTATTAATTACATACATATGTCAGTATAAACTAAGAATTGTATAGTGTAGAAAAGGCAATTCATCCAGTAGACCGGTTTCGTTTCTTAGTTTATACTGACATATGTAAGCAATTAATGGGTCAGGTGTTTATATCAAGACCGCAACCTTGATTATAATAATTGTTGATGACAGTGGATTCAAATATTTCGGTACGCAATCCGAAAATCAGGTAAATTGTTTATTTCCTGTCGCGCAACATGTTTCTTTTAAATGTTCTTTTAGTTATCATTTTAGTTTCATGTGAATTTGTGTTACACGTGACATTAATTACATGTAACAGATTATTTGTCAGTCTTATGCAAACGCTCACACTTACACAAACACACAGATGTGGCATACACTTATCTAGTGATTAATCAGATGTTGCTAAATCGCTGTAATTTCACTTGGATGACTGTACACGTACAATAGTTGACTACTCCTCAATCAAAAACAAACGAGAATACATACACACAGGCATGGCGTACGCTTATCTAATGAGTTGTCAGTAATTGTAACTAAATCACTGTAATCTCATTTCGAAGCGTGTACACTAATATTTCCACTTGACATATTGATTGTCAACTTATTATGATATGAGCGTTCCATTGGAAAAGATAACCGTATCCGGTTATCGAAAATTCTGGAGAAAAAATCAGGAAGACAGCGGATGCAAGCAAATCGGATCGCAACCCAATAATCAGGTAAATGATCTATTCCCTGTCGCGCAACATGTTTCTTTTAAATCTTATTTAGATACCAATAAGTGAATGTTCAATATTCAAAAATCAATCTAGCATACCAAATCGACCTTTTTGTTCTGCTTAAAGACTTTCAAAAATAGAGATAAAATACACTGTAATAAATTTCGATGACGACGACGAAAGTTGAATATCTGTTACTCAAGTAAGTTCATACACTCTGGCCTTGATCTGGCCTTAATTACCATAGGTTTACACATTGTCTAGGATATTGCACCGTCCTATTCGCTTGAACTAATTTGTTACTAGGTGCGAAGCACCTACTACATAATTGCATATATATTAGATCTCCGCAACAAACAATATCTAACGGAATAAACAATGTTGTACTGTCTATTTGTATGTGTGCGTTTGTGCGAGCATAAGTACGTACGTTTCTCATTTCCTGTCTGTTGTTGCATATTGCATGCATCATGACCAACTTTATTCCACTTCTAAGTAATGATTAAATGTTAATGTAAATTGCTAAGTGCTGTTCTTTTTGTTTGTATTCTCGCCGCCGTTTTCTTGTGCAGGACAATTAATGAAACTCGTAAGTAAGTAAAATCTTGAATCTTTTACATTTCCAGGTGCACCGATTTGATTGATGGGTTCTCACTTATCCCTTCGTTTTGAAGCCCCTCATCAGCTGTTTGTCAGAAAATGACGTTGGAACAAGATTTTTCACACTTTATTCCTCTTACTTTAAAAAATCGATTTTATAAGAGGCCAGATATAACAGTCAAGTTGAGTTCCAGCGAAAAGAAAATCGCCTTTTTTAACTGTGTTGTACAAACTTTTTTTAACATAAATTTATACTTGCAAACATTAATAACAAATTAATGATATATATATATATATATATATATATATATATATATATATATATATAGGTAAAATTACAGATCAGGAATTAAAATCAAGCTAATTAAGAATAAAACAGCCGATTATTTTTTCAAATTCTTTCCAACAAATGTACATTTTATCCCAATTCATATGTTCACGGGCTTCTTTTGATTAAGTGAATACTAGATTTTTTTGGTGCAACTTGTATTTATTTGCCGATAGAGAAATCAATTCTGCTTCTGTGTGTAGTATAGTGAATGCTGGAAGTATCGATTCTAGCTTCAGTCTGATCATATGGAAATACGAAATATTGAGGGACCGTTCCACGAGAGTACTTTAGTTTGGTTTGCCAATGAGAGAACATTAAAAAACGTTAATATGGCAGCATCGATACTCAATCCAAAATGTGCCGCATGACTTAACTAAGGGAACAATAGCCGTTAGCAAGGAATTCGAGAGTCGGCAATGTTATTAATCTAAACACATCAATTGTCCTTACTGTTTGTATTATTAATGGTCCTTTAATAGCTGTAAAAGACCACCAGTTATTCCATTCCTAGTGGCAATAGTTTCTATTCAACGATTTCTTTCTCTTAGATAGTCGTCCAACTAGGGCTAACGATCACTATCTGCTTATGCGGCAGTGGACAGTTTCCCCAGTAGCTTAAACTTGCCCTTTATGTCAGATACGCTTTCTCTTCTTCCATTAATACTAATTCAACTTTAATTGACCTGCGCAGTTAAACCGAACCCGAGGTTTCGGGACAATGGCTGTAGGCCAGAAGCTAATCTGGCTACAGGTCATATTATTATAATTCATTTACTTTACGGCCTCAATTTTTGTGCGTTGATTAGACATGCCATTCTATATAGGCCAGAAGCGCACATTTGATAATCAATATTCTTTTCTCCCTTACAGCATTCACAATGTCATGTACTAAAGAAACTGCCAAAAAATAATGGAAGTAAGTCGCGCCATTAATTTGAATAGACTAGTGTGGTTCTGTGTAAAAGTTAAGAACCGCAGTCAAACAGCATTCTGAAGAAACATGTGTACTGATATGCATAAGATGATGAAAATTCTAAAAGAATGTGATAGGTCAAATCGAACACGTCTTTTTCGCAGAATAATCGTCTTATACGTACGTGCATACATCTAGACGCATGCGTTCCTTGCTTACAGGTCATTAACTAGTAGGAGTCAGCATTGCCCGTGTCAAAACCGCTACCTAATTAATAGTGTGATATGTAACAAAAAGCCTGTGCAATCTGCCATATAGATAGCGTAGAAAATAGCCATTTACAGGACGACACTAAAAAAGACCAAAATTAATAAAGAAAACACTTGATAAATTGGAAGGACAAATTTTAAGAAGCAAGCTGACTGAAGAGTCAAAATGGTAGCCCTACTAACCAACAAACTTGAAGCCGACTCTTTGCCTGCAACCTTAGTTAGAAACAGCTCTGAAGCAACGCGTCGCCTTTCCTGATCCACATCTTCTTCCTCATCATCATAGGCCATGTTACCTGAATAGTTCATTCGATGCCCATTACTTCCCGGCATATGCCAGGCATACGGTTGTCTACCGGTCACCATCTCAATAAGTAAAACTCCAAAGCTATATATATCGACAGCTCCAAATTCGCGTGGCAACGAACACTCCTTAAAACATGCAGGTTGTAAATAGTAACTTAGCGGCTTCTTCAATGCGTTCCAGCCGGAAAAATCTTGTGCCAATAACTCCGGAGCATACCAAGCGGCTGGATGACTGTCCCAACGTGACGGTCTACTAACTGAGCCAATAAGCTGACATTTAGAAAATTCACCAGACGCCAATAGGTCTTTGCGTAGCTGTTGATATGAAAATAGTTTATCTTGATTGTCAGTCGCTTTTACAAATGTTGAATTGTTGTTAACATACTGATCAGATACAACTCTGGACGCTTCATGTAATGGCACTGAATTCGGATATGTGGACTGATAAAACAGCGAATTTTGTTTGTTATGGTTTTTTCCTCCATTTTGGTATGTTTCGATTTTGAATACGCCACCATTCTCCACGCTGATTTCATCATTATCATCGTCAGCATCGTAACCCTCACGAGTTTTTGACTGACTTAAGCAGTAGTGACTTCCACGCCAGGCCAATTCTATGCTAGGAAGATCGATTCTGTGCACAGAATAGCTCCATGCAGAGGCTGAATGCCAATACAACTTGTTTCTGATCGCATTTTGATAGTTGCTCCTGTTGTCCATAAACGGACCTTGGAAACAACCAGCACTTTGCTCGAGAGCAAAGTGAACCATGCTACCGAGACCACATAACCGAAGACATAAATCTGTTAATAATATTAAAGAAAAAAATAGCACATAAAAATACGCAGAAATAGCATCGATCTCCGGAATGATTTCCTCTTATAGAACACTTTAACTTCTACATTTATAGAACTATATGTTTAGTGTGATAGTCAAGTTTACAAAAGACCACTTTATTAGGGTAATAATATCGTTCATGTTTAGTTAACCATTAACTTTTTCTAGAACAGCTTTTTTGTATTTTTAGTCACTTACACACACGAGGAAGCAGTGTTTTGTTTGGATTATTAGCACGTGAGTTTCTGGTGTTAGACAATTACAACCACAACAAAACAGACAAAATTTTTCCAATGCCGCGTTTTGCGTACGCGGGTAGTAGCTTTGCACGGACAGTTTCACAAAGATCCGATTGATCACAATTTCCAATTTTGTTTTGTCTTTGATCGGGTTGAGTTTTTATTCGTCCCAATGGAAATGCGGTTCTATCACACAAAGATGTGATATATATATATATATATATATATATATATATATATATATATATATATATATATATCCTTTGGCAAAAATATGGTTTTGGCAGGCTTAGCTTTCTGTAAAAGTAAACTGTATCGTAGACTTTCAATTCAACATAGATTAGGCTATGGGGCAATAATTTTTGAAGGCTGAGAAATGTCATTCCGCGAAAAGAAAAAGAGACATTGTTAATACTGAAACAATTTGAATAGCCTATCAGCTATTATTTATACGATTGAACCCGCTACAGGGATAACTATAGTAGCTCTAGAGCTATTAAACTTACTTTACTTTACTTTACTGCGGCTGACTCCTTTTGGAGGATAATCCCGCTCCAAATTCCCAAGAAACTCCATGAAATGTGGAGCTATTAAACGTATCTAACCAGCTACTCGCTATAAGATCGATTCACTTAAAAGAAGAAGACAAAACTGGCTTCTCACAAGGAATGCCTATCATGTCGTTTTGACTCTCAATACTTTATACAGATCACAGTCAGCCTTGTGAAAGCTCATACAAATGTAGGCAACCTGTCCACCATCGTGATAACGGGTTACGGGGAATCAGAGCCCAATTCTGGAGTACGAGTCGGAAAAACAGCTACTACCCACAAGGAAGCAGGTTCGCAAATTACCCATAGCCGGCACGGAGAGGTAGTGACAAAACCGAACAATACGGGGCTCTCTGAGGATCCATAATCTGAATAAGTAGAGTCTAAAGCCTTTAAAGAGGACCATTTGGAGAGCAAGTCTGGTGCCAGTAGTCGCGAGAAAAGGAAGTCTACGAAGCAGAAAAATAGCAACGGTTGAATTTGCAAATTTATAGAAATATTTCTGCTTGAAAAGGACACTTGAAACATGTAAACCGCAAATAGGCACAGCAAAAAAGAATCGGCTAGTCTGCAAAAGTAAAGCATACACTGGGGTATTACCCAACCTAACTGGAGCTGACTTCCAAAATGTAAAATCGGCTTCGTAAGTATGTCCGATAGCTTCTCTCTCATGCTACACAATACAGGACGCACTGCCTACAGCATACGCCATAGCAAATGGTATTTCAATTATAAGTCACTTTTGTTGTAAAGTTTTCACAAAATGTCCTGCGAGCAGTATCCTCGTCAACACTCGAGCACAGTCATAGTAGTAGCATATAGTTCATTATTTATAATCTCCATCTTATATACAACTCACCATCATTCTTGTGAATGCCGTTGCCTTCTAGGGAATTCGATTTTGGCGTCTTCTCTTTTTTTCGCCTTATTCGCTCAATTTCGATACTATTTACACCACCTGTTCCTCGATCCACCTCATCCGCATCGTGATCGTTATCATCCTCGATGATAGATGAATCACCATTGGTGTTCTGTGCGTCATCTACCACCAAGCCATTCTCATTAGTCTCGCCATCTTTCTGCAAAGGGCACACCAGAACATGGCTACATCTTAGAGCCAAATGAAGGCGACGTGCACGATGCAGCTCTCTCAAACACGTCACTATACGCGCAGCTATGGCAGCCAGACCCCGAGGACGCATCAACCAGTCAGAGCGACCAACGCGCCCAATACATGTGCACTGGTCCTTTACAATTAGAAAGACAGTCCACAAATAAATCATGTTGATAAAAAAAATCTGCATGCTGTATCCGTAATCTATATTGGCAAGCGTAGAAATAGATAATTGCAAGCCTACTGCGAGAGCTTTCGCAGTGCCAGACATCCGTTATGATGCTGCGGAAGAATTTAAATTACTATTCAAATTAATCGAAAACACAGGCGCGGAAGGTAATTGTCACCTTAATTGAAAAATCATTGATAGTTAGGATGGAGATAATAATTTTGAAAATCAAATTAGCGAATTAGAGATAAATACCAATCCTATATTCATTTAAGCATCATCTAGCCATAAAAAAATACCACCAGTCGAACACACTGAGGTGTTGAGACCTTTCGCGGTCATCTACAGAGCACGGCTGCAAGCTGAATAATGCGAGTCAAACCTCTATTCATATATAAGTTATGGAAAAGCGGATATGCGCTTCTCACCTCTGGTAGTCTCGAATATATTGTATTTGGCTGGAAACGTTGACTGCACAAATTCTACGCATTCACGAACATGGAACTATATATATATATATATATATATATATATATATATATATATATATATATATATATATATAAGTTATACAGTCATTTAATTTTATTACTTACATATATGTGGTAAAATCTGCGAGTATGAAGAAATAAAGATTAAATGAGTGGGTATAAGCTAGATGAAATGGCCTATCTACATGAAGCTTGGAAAAAGGTGGTGAAGATCACTAGCCTACCACTATTACTGCAACAACAACAACAACAGTCACGACCAAGCGCTTTTCAATTTTAATTAGGGCTTGGTTTGGGAGCAAGTCTCTCAATTTGGAGGCTATCGTAATAAATACGTGTTGTCTAGGGTTGGGCAAACTAAGGCAATTTATTCATACACTGAGATTAACATGTGGATTACCAAGCCCCAGACGAACCAGTGTTTAGTTATTTTTTCTTCCGTTATATTTTTATGGACTAATATATAAATACACACACACATATATATATATTTATATATATATATATATATATATATATATATATATATATATGTTTAATTTCTGTGTAGGTAATTTATTACTATTTAAACAAGATAAATTTATTACAATCACTCCGTTAAATCAGTTAATAAGGTGGAGCCAAAGCGCCTCTGTACAATATATAATATGTTTTAAAAAAAATAACATCTGGGAATAAATATTTCCCGCATTTAAAAAGTAAATATCCTACGAACTTTGCCGTTAAATGCGAAAACATCTTAAGCCATTATAACAATATCTACGAGGACGCCCATTGGCCAAACTGAGTAGAGGGCCAGATCAATCCTGCGATATGATCTACTTGGGCTATAAATGATGTAACTTCGGGCGGCATTAAAACCATTCAGTTAGGGAAATCTTTAACACGAAATGAAGATCATTCACGATTTGGAGCAGCAAGCTTTTGGATTCAGAACATCAAAGCCTGCTAATGGTAAAACCTTTACGTAGACAGCTTTATCAGCCGACACTTTCCCCTCGCATTTGGCACGTTATTATTAATTTAACGACACGTTCTACAGATATTTTTTAAGGATCGCGAAGTGCGGGCGTCACGATTTGTGATCGTGGGTTGCCGCTTCGCACCATCAGTTTCGCAAAGATTCGATTGCTGCCCATTTCCAAGTACGCGTTGAATTCGTCTTCGTTTTGGCTTGGTGCTGATTCGACCTCCGAAAGCGTCAACATCTTTCATACTAACCACTGCAAATGAGAGGTACGATCTAATCCTCGTTGACTGGCAACGTTTTGATTATGAATTTCCGGAATCACCATCAGCCGCCTAATCACACATGCACAGTACAATGCTCACCACAGCACATTTAAGCAAATGTTGAAGACTTCATAGATCGAATCAGCACTCAGCCACAACAATGTCGGACTCAATGCGTACTTGGAAATGGGGATTAATCAGATCGCAAATCGTGACGTCCATCAACACGGTCTACACTTTGAACGTGTTATCCGCAGAGTAAAAAAAATCTTGAGTCATTACATGTCATCGATGGTTATACTCCTACAGAAAACAGCCAGGCAACACACCAATGTTTGCAGTCGTCAAACCGGCAAATAATTTGGCTCTGGGCCACTAATATAAGACTTCGACTACAAGGACCCTTACATTTTCTACAACAACAAAAAACAAAGCTAAAAGGTTTGTAAACTAGTTTGGATGAAATGGCATATAATAATCTTGATCTTCACAAATTGTCATCAAAAGCATTGGCGGCACGAGTATACTTACGGAATCGATATCATGCGCAGTGTCAACGTAGGGATAGCACTTCGCTCTGTCAGTATGATTGCGTCTGGAAACAGAAGTTGAACATTCACCGGATTGATAGTGTTTGACTGTTGTTGTCACTGACCAATCGGAAAGAGGACCGAGCTCCGCAGACATGTAAAGCACATTTAAATAATGCCCAGACTGTTGAACAAACAAAGGAAGACTGAGAGAATCACGCCAATTACTTTTCTGCTGTAGTTTTGATCCACTAAAGTAGCCGTACAATAACAACATCACAATGTTAAGCTGAAGTGAGAGCAATTTAATGTCGAAACAGATCAGTGGTTTAAACGAAGAATTGATATTAAAAGAGTTATAATCCGGGTCTCACAGCAAAAATATTGTTTACTTCACTAAACAAATGTAGGGCTACACAACAGATCATATGAGAGATCAGATACAAATGTTGATGGAATTGGACAAGTGAACACACGATTGTAAAATACACAGGTTGTTCGATCATTTTGATGGACAAATGTAGTGTGAGTAAATTTATAGGAAAACCTTCACGAACATTCACACAAAGTCTATCAGTTTGCCTTTCGGAAATACAAATCTAAATATTGGCATCAGACCAAATTCATCTTGCCTTTGTCCGGAAGGAACTGTGTCAAAATTAACCTGATTTTTATAATTAATTACAATAAAAAACACTTTGTGACAGCGGGTATGCGTGAATTCATCTTTGTAATAGCGCATTATGTGTGTATGTGAGTGCACATGCATGTATGTATTCATATGTATGCCTTAATGTATGCAAAATATCTGTGTATTTGTTTACGTACGTACGTATGTATGTATATATTTGCATTTATTCCTGTATGCATGTGCGAATGTATGTAGGTATGTATGTATGTATGTATGTATGTATGTATGTATGTATGTATGTATGTATGTATGTATGTATGTATGTATGTATGTATGTATGTATGTATGTATGTATGTATGTATGTATGTATGTATGAATGTATGTATGTATGTATGTATGTATGTATGTATGTATGTATGTATGTATGTATGTATGTATGTATGTATGTATGTATGTATATGCTGTGGTGGTTCAATCGGCGTTGATCATCACAGTAGATGCAGACTGGATACGTTGTGCTTTACGATGGTGAATGAAATCGATGCGACATCAGTTAATTCTGCTAAGGCCAATGCACTAAAACCTATAGCAAAGTGAAGGAAATCAGAAGTTGGCTCGACATATTTGAACAAGATAAATCAAATCATTTTTTTAGTACGTGTGGGCATGAAACGCAGAACACTGTGTTGCTCAGGCGTGTCGTTGCCGAATTCAAGTCGTGCAGCTAGTTACCCGAATTTCCTTGGAATTTGTTTATATGGGAAACTAACAACCCATTTTCGATTGAGATGATTTGATGATTTAAAATTTTTTGGTATTATAGTCTCCAAATACTATTATTAAAGCTCTCACATATCTGTTTCTTAAGAATCATGGCAATCGCTCTACCTGTATTGGGTCAAATGTACCCACGATTCACGGAAATCGGCCTGCAGTACAGAAGTCAGACTATGAGAGCAAGTAAGTTATAAAATGATGGCTCAACAGGCGTTAGCCATTACATGTATGTATATATCTATGCATATATTTATTATTGATGCATGCGTGTTTGAACGAAACTAATCATGCAAATTTAAATGCCTTTGTAATAGTATGAGTAATTTCTCTACACCTTACCTGAAAGTGCGATATAACGATACCATTAAAGTTAATATTATTTATACTTCAGACAGACCTTTCACTAGATATTCGCAAGTCACAAGTGTGTGCATTTCCGTAACTGTTATTTTCATCTAACTAAGTGAGACTAGAGTGGCTGAATAAGAATTTATCATTTGCATGCGTTAACTATTCGTTTTATGAATTCAATGTAAAATGACGTAACTGAGATTGCTCTCATATTTTCTGGTGGGGGGAGACCAATAATTCAGAAACACTCGTCATAAAAACATGTCATGTGTGATAAAACTAGAAGTCCGAATGACCAATGCACGTGTTAAATTTCAATTCAAACCACTCAGGTTGTACTCAAGATAGACTAATTAATAACAGTTATTGTCATACCATTAAATAGGCGCACGCCACGCATGTGCATGTGTATGTGTATACATAACTAAAAAAACTTCGCCAAAATATAATTGGTACACAATTACGTACATCTAAATGAAACTGCAGTCAACAGATATTAATTTACCTTTGCACGCGTCAGACTAATTATTACTTCCAAATATTTGAAATTTGTATTATTAGAATGATATCAATAAGTAGGGTTGGGGTGCAAAACAGAAAATTAGGGTTGAAATCACTAAGAGTTTTAAAATCAAACGAATAGTTAGAGATGAAATTTTGAAAGACTATATTCATAATAATTGATTATTCATTACTTGAACAATAAGCCCACTAATTAGTCAATCTTAATCCGATGTTCTTAATCTGTTACTGGAGCTAGCTTCAGTTTCCAATTCATGCAATCGCCTGTTCCTGCAATTAGCTAATGCAGTATTCCAAATCGAACCTAACGATTTTTAAACAGCTGTTTCATTCATAATATTATCTCTAGATTTAATTTCGATAGATTCTCTAATCAATCTCGTCACCATATTACGACTACATATTGCTATGCATTTGCATTCCTCTCAGTTGATAGTATGCCCAGTCTCCACCACATGACGAGCAAGATCAGATTTAGCAATATGTTCATACTTAAACGCAGTTTTATGTTCACCTCTTCTTATTTTGATTGAGCGCATGGTCTCACCAACATACTTGAAACTACAATCATTGCATGGGATCTCGTACACTCCTGATGTTTCTAAGGGTTCAATCATTTCTTTTTGGTTAGGGGGTACAGTGCCTAGTGTAAGGGACTGTTTCAAGCGGTCCTTACATTGCATTTTAAAGTTAATGATTTCACTTTCCTACTTAGTATAGAGTCCAGTAATACCATGAACTTACGACCTTCTTTCTCCTTATCCGCTTTTATGTACCTCGAAATAAGATTAAATTTTTTCACGACATCCATCATTGTTGCATCCATTAAATGAAGAGGGTAAACATTAGCCTTGAATATATCGCATAGACTGCCTAATTCTAACTTCCTATGTTTTATATCTGTTAATCTAAGGCTTCTTAATGTTAATAACTTTAAGATACCGAATTTCATACGATACGGGTGATTTGACTTGAAATTAAGAACGATTCCGGAATAAGTATCCTTCCTAATTTCTGATCATTTCTAATTAAATTGACATCCAAAAATGGTAATTCACCTGATTATTCCCTTTCCAGAGTAAATTGGAGTTCACTCATTTGATTAGCAGAATTTAAGAAATTTATAATTTAACTATCACCATGGTTCCAGATCATTAATATGTCATCCAAGAAACGTAGGTACAATTTTGGTTTCAGCGGAGTTTTATCCAAAATATTATTTTCCAAATAATGCATAAAGATATTTTCTATTGGAACCAACAAAGGTTTTCCCATTGGAACACCTCGACTTTGCTTATAAAATTCTTTCCGAAATTTAAAATAAACACACGTGACACTCGAATATCTAGTGAAAGGTCAGACTAAAGTTTAAATAATATGGCTAGAGGAAATAGCGCGCTTGTATCATTAGTTCCATTTGTTAAACTTGTGAGAACCAACTGAAGAACACTACCGATTTAGGTAGCCGAAATATCTTAAAAAGGAAAACTACTGGAACAATAAAAGCTGCGTTAGTCAAAACGCAGATCAGGTAATTTCAATTAATCCATATTCCTCAAAAAACAATTTTCATTCAACTATAGCGAATGACCACATAATTTGACCAAAATTAGCATTAAAGAACTAAAGAGAAGCATATTGAAAATGTCTTATACCTGACCAATTTGCTCTGTTTTTTGGATTTCAATGATAAAGACGGTAGCGATTTGATCCACACCAATAAACTCGACAGTTCAGCTCTGTTCAAGCAGTCTAGATTGATACGTTTTACCCAATAGGCATCGGGTTTACATGAATTAACTGACTGAGAAAAACCATTCTGCACACACGACAAAGGACGGCTGGTCAAATCATTATTGGCTGATACAGTGAGGTATTTAATGGCAGGACGAAACGACGGCATTACTACTGACCTGTCCGTACCATCCAACGGTCGATCGATGCATGATGTCCTAAATTTTAGCAGAACAGCAATTAGACCAGATATAAGTATAATATTTTAATTAAATTAACAAAAGAAACTTACTAAAAAGCTTTCAAAATGATTTCTCGACGAATTGCAGCAAGATAACCCTCCATCATCATCATCATCATGCGCGACAATATATAAGTCATTAGCAACTAAGGTTTCGTTACCATATAACCGTAGGACCAAGATTTTTCTAAAACTACAAATAACGACAAACCAATAGTTTAGGCAAACAAAATAGCAAAGGATAGTGATTTATGAGTGGGAGGATATAGTTACAATGAGCATATTAACCTAGATGACACACGAAAGTGAGGCAAACTGAATCTTTATACAACACCATTATGGCCAAGTCAGCTCCCAGGAAGGACAAAATCAATAAAAAACCTTCCTTATGGTTTACAATATATCACTTCATAAATAAAATCAAACTTTGCAGCTAACTCTGCTCAATTAGGAAAATGAAGTTAAGAAGATGATTCTACTAGAAATCTGCGACAAGATATGCACTGAACTCGACTCGATGTCGTATTGCACACTGCTTCCTACCAATTAATTTTAACGTATGTTGATTCTATCCATGCAGATGATGGAGCCTCATACTACCCAATTTGAATGTAGATAACTTTAGCTTTCTGCCATGTCAAAGTCTTCCCACCTTGTTTCTCATGACAATCTGACGTTTTGTGAGTGAATAATGCTCTACTAGGCCATCCTATTGATGACATACTTAAAGCATGACCGAGCCAACGCAGTTGATCTAGGCTTATTTTGTTTTCTAACGAGAATCACATGTTAGCCGATTCAAAAAGTTGATCATTCGTTGTTGGTAATCTACATATGCTATGCTTCTCAAACAACAATGGTCGAATGCCTGCAAGCGTCTAAAATCAACTCAAAGTAGCCAAGTCTTACTAGCGTTTACTAAAACTGCGCGCACAGATGCATTGTAAACACGACCATTAACGCAGAATAAAATACTCGTGTTTCTCCATAAATGGCGAAGGTTGGACAAAATTATTCCAGCTTTCGCGATTCCCATACTCGATAGGCCAGGCATATTGTCTTAGTTATTGATAGAGGTGCCAAGGTATGTAAACCTGTCAACTATGCCCAGATCTTCGCTCAGCAGTCGCAGAGTTGGATTGAGTGGTGGGAAATACTGTAATAGCATCTTACATTAAGAGGGTGCTAATTTCTCACTGAAAGAAGAAACAACGATTGCTAATCTATTCCATGTGGCCTGAGAAGAATCCAGATTGTCGATTAATAATACGTTATGGTCTGAATAATCAGGATCAATTAATCTACCACCAACGAGAACTTCGATAGCAGCATCCTGAACGTGTGGAAGTGTTATTCATAATAATTATTCAAATCCATTAAAAAATTAAACAAATATGGAGAAAGCGGACAGTCTTGACACTCACCAATGCAGATATAAAAATTGTGTTAATTTGTTTCAAGCCTTAACGCAACCAGAAGTGTTCGTGTAGAGAACACGTATGATATTTCGTTACTTGGTGGGCGTACCACCTTTCGAAAGAATATTTTGATGGACTGATTCAAATAAACCTTTGAAATCTAGAAAGACGGCTATTGTGGGACGGCGATATACTTGTCTTATTATTAGTATTATTCTATGCAACATCTTTATGACCGGAATTAAGCTTGTTCTTCTCTAGCATGTGATACCCATGAAGCGATAATCGTAACGAATAACCAAAATACAACTGGAATTAAGCTTATTCTACAATGATTAGCACACAAATTGCGATTGCGATTACCCTTTTTGAAGATATGAATGATTGCCCACTCACTCTAATCATGCGACAAGGTCTCCTCATTTAATATAGTACGAAAAATGTCAACCAGCTATCCAGAAATTATATCGCTACCAACATTAAATACGCTCGGAAGAAAATCACTGGCGCCTACACCTTTGCGATTTAAGAGATGGGACTGCATTCCGAATCTCTAACCCAGAAAGATGGTTGAAATTAACGTTCCACACTGTTGATACAGACATACTATCGGGGACTGACGCATGTGCACAAATATAGATCTTTGAATTGTACAATCAACCTAGCAGGATGACTTATTTTATCGGTTATTAAATGGTTTATGCCATCATCTATAGCTACGCTAAGTTTTTATTTTCTCGGACCCGTTGCTTGAAAAAATAGAACAAACATCGGCTATTACCTTATGCCGAGGCCTCTTCTCTCTGCAGCCTTCCTGGTCAAAAAGGATTACAGATTGATGTTTGCACTGCACATAAATTGGCATCTTACAACTCTACAAATATTATTATAGGCCAAACTAACTAGAATTTGGCGTCCAGTTGCGATAATCTCTATAGATTTTACAGAGAATCAATGATTTTTTCTACCGAAGTCTACAATGTTACATACAGTAGTACCGCATTGTGCGTAGTGGAACTTATCTTCGACCAGGGTAAATTCGAATCACCGCCTTCAAGACTAGCTAACTTTGTCTCTATATTGTTTTCCTATTTTTGTCCCTGTCTGAAAAAAGTGACGTATTCCAGACCCTATTTTATTTAATATATTTCGATGCATAATATTGCGCACTTTCTTTAGCATCACATCAAGTGAAAGCTGTTAATAAAAATTATAAATCTCGTTAAAATTGATTCAAAGTTAGATTGTTTTGGATCAGGAGGTAATATTTCAGTTACAATGAGAGATTGCTGAAAATTTTTAAAACCAATTTTTAACAAATTGATGCTTTTCTGGTAGAAGCCCTTTCGGTGATCGATTATGTAAAGCGTGTCTAATGAAAAGCTAACTAATGAAGAACTTGAAGGAACTACGCAATTTAGCCTGCAAAATGAGTGCAACTGTAGTCGAGTTTTTCCTACAAGCTCTTTTTAAGCTTTGCGCCAAAGCACACGAAATGACTTTGTATTGATTATGATTCAACAAAACGGAATATTATAAATTTAAAGAGCAAAGATTGTAAAAATAGAAAAATCATCTGATTAAACGATGTTTCCGAGCTGATTTACTGTACCTGGCACATGCATTGTGATTTGAATCTCGTTTGTTGATTTATTGCCATGCACAAATTATTATTATTATCGAGGATCGAAATGTATCAATATATGCGACTGACCTAGTTTTGCTTTATTTTACATCGAGTAAAATATAATTGTATTAGTGATAAACTCAAGCTCGCAAACTTGAACAGTCGTCATTAGACAGTTTACCACAAGTCGAAACACGTCAATAAAGTTGACCAGTAACAGTGAACTATACAGTGCAACAGCATAAATATTATAGTATATTAAAGTCTAAATTCTACCAGCCATATACCTAAGGGGAAATTTCGAAATGATGACACTACACATAGCGAGCACATTAACAAATCTTGAACATTAAGATCATTAATTTACTTTTACAAACTCAAATGTGTCTTCAATGCTGTAGAAGGTAGAGAAACGTCAGTACGTGTGACTGATGGTAGTTTTGAAGGCAGAAAGAGACAACCATTTTCTATTTTTGAACTTTAAACTCACTCGAGAATCAAATAGTGATTTGACACTACTTAGAACATCTACTTCATTGGTCAGCGCATCCATTACAACAGTAGTGCGAAAAAATATCACAAAAGAAACCTAGCAAACCGAATGAAGAAAACTTGCTCTAACACGATGCCAAAGTAGTGTTTGGCTATCTGACGAGACTTTGCTGACGAACCTTCCTGAGTAGTTCATAGATTTCAACATTAGGTAATGTTGGATTCGTATCACAAAGGACAGTCAAAAATGTTTTCCAAAACTTACCATATAGATGCGACCTACCAGCCCTAATGATTGCACAGTGGTTATTCAACAAACAGAATCACGAGGTTGGATTCTAAGAATCAATTATCAATTCTTCTAAAACCTTCAAATCCTACCAATTATCATGTATGTGAAGTATCATTTATGGTAGGCATGCGAAAAACAACTGATCAACCGAATCAGGGCGCATATTCAATTTAACGATATTTTCATATCTACAAATGAAATTCCAAAAAACATTATAAATTTACGAAGCCCGTTATATAAAACATCAAGCAATCAGCATTACATTCAAAAGTTCAACCAACATCATAATCTATTCGACTGGCCACGAATCACACAAATCAACAAACTTTCCATCAGACTGGCAGCAAACTGAAATAGAAACATCTATACAAACGGCGTCTTTACTATCATTGACATCATTGATATATGTGCATGAATACATAAATTCTTATATTCAGACTAGCATTGCATATGCATGCACATATACATACATACATACATACATACATAGATACAAGCATACATACAAGTAAACATACATACAGACACAAATACATGCATACATCAATACATACATACATGCATGCACTCATTCATATATACATACATACACACGCACACCCACACATACATACATACATACATACATGCATACAAACAAACATACATACAGACACAAATACATGCATACATCAATACATACATACATACATGCACGCATTCATATATGCATACATACACACGCACATCCACACATACATACATACATACATACATACATACATACATACATACATACATACATACACACACACATGAATGCATTCACACATACATAAATGCATGCATACATACAGCTAAATACATAAACAGAAATTACTATCCATAGAACAGTGGGCTATAATGAAGCCTCGAGCAATGCTATTAGATCACCTGTGTCAAAATGTGCTGCAGACAGACCACTATCCGTATGAAGATCACTTTTAGACATCTGATTATACTTTGATTCGGATATTTTATCTTCAATTTGTACTCTGTACATCTAACCTTTAGTGAATTTTGTAAAGGTGATATTTGACCTACAATTTGTTAAGTATTTAAACCAGTGTAAATTAATGAAACTAAAAGTTGTAGAATTGCACCATAAAGATTATGGAACAAATCTATAAAAGACTTCTTAACAAGCGAGACAGAGATACCAATCTGACTCGCTAATGAACACATTATAATGACTAAAGGCGAGAATTAACTTAGCAAACAAAACTTTGTACTGATATCATCAATCTAACTTTGACAACTTTATCATCTCCCAAGCAGTAATCTATCGTGAAACCGGCTCTGATAAAGGCAGGTAAAAGCATCGTGGTTAGATATTTAGAATTGCGATGAAATCAGCTCTTTACATAAATGTAGAAAATCATTCCATATAAAAAGAAGAGGATATCACACGGTCAGAATAGACCGTTTTCAACTCATAAATGCATACTCGTGATGTTTATCAACTATTTAACAGCAGTCTACAGACTTTTGCCAATCTTACTATGTAATAAAATCCTGTCAGTGACACAAAATGGAGCGTTTCAACCTAGTTTGGTACCATCCAAGCACTAGAGAGGAAACATCACCTCAGCATATTAGTAATATTGCGTTATAATCACATTCAGTCACGGACACAGTTGAACAATAAAGATAAATGATATTTCTGTAACACTATATTTAAAAACTAAAAAAAATATTTGAAATTCGTTTTTGCTTACATAAAAGAATCGTCGCAAATCATTTTATGTTTCTTTCGTGCAATAAGCCAGATCAGCTGAAAATAATTTAAAAATAAGTAACATTAGAATAATATAAATTACATGAAATGATGGATAATTTTTTGAAAGTATATATACTAAATTCCCAGCAACACAGCCTATACAGATCTAGATCACTCATACGGTTGGTTTTAAAACAGCCTACGCCAATGAGGCTGAATTAACTTAGTATCCTTACTGGACCCTTTTCTCGCTAAACTCCCGCCGATTCTCACTTATTTAACTATACCTGGGTTAGGAAGGCTAAAGTGTGGCATCATGAAGTGGCCGATTTTTCGGGGAATTGTATTTGCTCACGATAGCTGGTCTACTCTATCTGCGATTACAGACACCGGAGATGCCTCACCAGTCTGGCGACCGGTATATGTTATGGGCCTCATAAAACTGTGCCAGGACCAAATCAGTTGTTGCACAAAAACAAGTTTCGATGGCAATCGTATTGCAAGCAGTAGCCGAATTCAATTTGTTGGAGAGTGAATTTTTATTATGACAAATGCTACCTGACAGTCAGCTAAGCGAAGACAGATTAACAACACATTTTCTAGGTGCTGGCAGTTATAGCCGGTTATAATCCAAGTCTAAGTAGCATAAAAGAGGACCAACATCAGATTTTATTTGAAGACCTTGGACATTGTGCATAGTAAAGCTAATTCACGATTCCATAATTGTTTACATAATTTGCATTAAGGCTAGTACGCTTAGGAATCGCGACGGAAGCCGATGCATCGAGTATTACCACAGACCCTAGGAACACGAGCTCGGTGATGATTGAGAGAAGAGGGCTGTTCAGCAAGAACCTAGGCATGGGAAAAATTGGTCATATCAACAGTTTTCGAAACCTTAAACTACAGCAAAAAAGGAACTTATTGAGAGTAATTAATGACTTTCTGAATCTCTTCTATTATTTCTACCAATTTATGCATCATCAGCGTATTCGAGGTTAGTAAGCCGGTCTTTACCACTATTTCTCCCTCCGAGAAGTGTTCAGCGGCTAAAATCGAGGCCTATAACGTGCCATTAGCTCTATTTTAGCCGAATTGAATGACAGAGAACACAATTTCTATGCAGCCCCTAATATTAACTGTATGTAGCTTTCGACACACACACACACACACACACACACATATATATATATATATATATATATATATATATATATAGACAATACAATTAAACAATAATTGATTACGCGGATGGTGGTAATAATTCTTTAAATCATGTATTGTTGTTCGATAATTGGTTAAATACAATGGGATTGGTGTTTAATTCAAGTTCGCAAACTTGATTTGAAGAACTGTTACCACCACGCGCGCAATCAATTATTGCTTAATTGTAGTCATACTTATTTTGTACATAAGTAAGAAACATTGTTTTAAGTTTTAATATGGCTTTCCAATGTTCTGTAGAAAGGCTGGTACGAAAAGTGGCCGTTCAAATGAATACCTTTACGAAGCAAACAGTTCACATTAAAGCTTATCAAGACGAGACGAGTTTTGTGAACGCTGAGCGAATCCGCATAAGGGATCCAACTCACTTTGGCGTTTACAATGCAGTGAACCTAGAAAATGACACGTTTTATTAGCTTCGGAGCCCATATTAACTGATTCACACAAATTATTGTGTTAATACAACCCGATACGCCATAATAACGGGTTTGCGCGCCGCAGAACCGAAAACGACTGGGAAGTCTAGACAAGCAGCGGTGGCAGACGGCTGCTTCCGGTGGCAGCGACGGAGTGCATGAATTTGGTCTACGCATCTTGTACCCGATCGAAGCTCAGCTAGAGTTTGCATAGGTGGCATTTCTTGCTTTTCACAAATAACTGAGAGGATACAAGCACAGACAATCACTTATGCAGCGCAGAAAATACTTATATCAAGATAGTTATAAGAAATGCTTGTCGCTCCTTTTGTGAACAAGGAACAAGACGGCACTCTACCACACATCTGTGACGGATTCCTTCATAGAGTTTGCGATAATTAACTTGTCCAGTTACTTTTACACCTTAACTTTACAGAACTAGAAATGAGGGCATCAATAACGGCGGCTTCACAGTCCCCCATGAGAAAAAAAATCTCATACACCTTATTTTTAAGAAGTTTATATGAGCATTTCGCAAACTTTTCGAGGGGTCAATTCATTTATAACTATGCGATTTGTAGTATAATGCAGGTTAAACATTTTTTGTTAATGCTTCACGAGCCACGCTCCAGAAACAAGTGGTGTGCATACGTAGAATTTGAGTGTAAAATTCTAATACATTCAGGCTGCGTCGCAGCTTCAAACAAATTGATAGAAATAAGCTAGAATTGATCCCCATTAGTTGCGTGAATGGAAGCAAACCATTAGTGAAATTACGAGCCGTGGTGCTAGTTGCTTTTTAGGATGGAAATGATGGCAAACAAGATCTCTGGCTAAATCGCCGGAAGAAAACACGAGGCTTGTATATTTTTTTCCTTAATAACAACAAAGACAATATATGGAACACTTGGTTTAGATACAGGTTGCCCAACAAAATCATAGACACATTTAGAATGAATACGAGTGGCCGAAAGAAGCAAAATATCACACAAACTGCGGCGGCCAACGGGCTGTAACAAAAACCATTATTGGCACCAGTAGCGCAACGGTTCAGCACTATTGCTTTCTGGACAGCGGTCAAAACCGTTTTTTACGAGAATTTCGTCGATCTAAGTACGATGACATAAAATTGACATATCTGTATTGGCTACATTGCTACGCCTTGTGATAAGATGCAGCATGCTAAATATCAAGTCTTGTAGGTGCCCAAACTAGCCAAAAGTACGCATATCAGCTGTGGAATACGTAATTCAAAGCTCCATTTCAAATGTCCAAATCATTTTTTGTCGAGCAAGACTGATGACCTCCACCCTCCATGAACACAAAGTTTCGAAAATAAACTATGCATCCACACTAAGAAATTAAGGCACTCCTGACGAGAGGCCCCAGTCAACTGAAAGTGATTTACTTGTGACTTCCATCGAACTATTGAACATACCCAAATTCAATCTGTTCTTATGCTCGACGTTCCAAATTGTAAATAACAGCGAGACAACTATCTCACGATAATCATCTTTTTTGACGAAGAACGAACTAAAACGTTCTCCCATAAAGTATGATCGACATTTAGGTTGTGCAAGTAGCAGAAAATCTAGCACTGAAACACAGCGACCAACCCTTTAAAATAAATAACAAAAGACAAGCAGAGTAAGTCAAAGATACGCGGTAAATAATGGTCTCACCAGATGCGATTCTACACAGAACTACTGGTGCTGTAGATATATTAGATAACTCGCACAAAGATCAATTAACGCATAAATAAACATAAAGAAAAATAATCGAATTGAACAATTTTTCTAGAAATACTCTTTAAGCTGACTGCCATAATTTTGTTGTTTAGAAATCGAGGTTATTCCATATGTGCGTGTTACATAGGTAAATATCTTCACTTAAACTATATTCTCCTCTGCATAAGTTACTCACCCTTAATGATGTTTCTCTCTGAATTATTAATTTTATCATTATTATTACCATTTAAAAACATTTTTATCATTTGTTTTATTACTCTTCACTTGGTCATATAGAAGTGAAGCATTAGTTACCAATGGCTGTTGTTTTGCTGTCTGTGATGGAAATGATAATAATGATGATGAAAACTCTAATGGTCATTTGGTATTTGTAAGCGCTCTACAATGCAATGGTGACCAAATTCAAGGAGATATGCAGACTCTAAACAAACATATCCAGACTAAATTTCGTTAGGACTAAATCAGAAAATTACTTTAATGATCAATTGGTTTGCGGTCTGTCTATGCTTTTTTTAAACGCAAACTCAATTTTAAAAGAAACTGTTTCACATGACAAATTTTTACATACTTACCTGATCCTTGTTATACTAAACAAGATTATTTTGCTCACTGTCCTCATTTTTCTCGGGATATTTTGGCACTTATTTATGACTGTCTTACTCAACAGACTGTTCATCATACCAAATATTTACAAATAATAAAAAAACAAGCGAAACATTTCGTTTAAAAGGCTATATTTACACTTGTGACTAGCTGACATCATAACAATTTCTGGCGTTTCACTAGATAGGCGTGCATGAGTCAAAACCGTGAAGCATGTGTTCATTCATCTAAGAGAAACTCCGGTGATATAGCTTCAATTTCAATTTGTGCAATTCAGAATAATTGATTTGATCTTATTTAGTAAATAATGTAATTAATGATGAAATCGTATAATAGGGAGGTGGCAAAGTAATACACAAGTGATAAAAGATCGAACGCCGTTTCAGTGACGTTTTCATTTCTTTATTTACCCGTCTAAATTTTGTGCGATGAGTGGACTGTTGGGAAAGACTCGAAAAAACGTGGAAATAAATCTAAACATGCTGACTAAAAACAAATTTTGCGACACCGTCTCCACCTCGTTTAACCTAAAGTGGAATGTGCCCATCCATTCCTAAATTAAATCCTATCGCTGTTAGCACAGGATACCTTGCATAACAGACGTTCCAGGTCGACTGAGCGGCGATATGGTCAATGGAAATTAATCTCGACAATCTTATTTAACGGAAATTAGCAAACCGATTTTAGAATATGTAAATCGTATTATGGCATAAGCACATTTGTTAAACACATCGAATTTACCTCTAATCTTTGTCATCTAAGATTAAATCTGCCTTGTATCTATGAATTAGGAGGAAGCCCGTTTCCATATATCACCTCATCGCTAATCTGGGTAAATTCAAACGTGTCCATATCGTCAGAACCACCTTTGCCAGATTTAAGGCTCATGCCAATTAAAATATAATTACTAACCACCCCACGTTTTATTGTGGAATGTGCGTTTTGTAAAATATCATAATTTAAATTCGTACAAGAAATATATCAAGGAAATAAATTTTATCACAACTTTCATATTCTACAGCACTTTCTATAACGATGGCAATTATAAATCTGATTTAAAAGATCGACCATTTTACCTCGGTTTTTAACTAATTATAAACACATCCACATTATTTTCTCTCTTAAACTCGAAAATGCACAAAGAAGTACATACCGAAATCAAGTTATTGTGGCTATCATAAGTTTTTTTTGCATGTAAAAAAGGATTTAATCTCATGTCAACTAGACAAAGTTGAGTATCTGTTTTTTTTGCTGCAAAGCGCTGTGTAATACGATGATCGAAATGGCAGGAAGTTGCGCCAAAATATCATTGGAATTAAAATTGGCATTTGTTTAATTCGTAACAATGAACATTTCGATTTTTCTCAGTAATCCAGTACAACCCACGCTATTACAGAAAAATAGCACATTTCATATCTATAGGACGCATGGTTATGCAGCAGTAATGCATCAGAATTAAAACAATTATGAATGGCTGTGCTGCCTTCTTACTTTGTCTGCTAATTAACGCTAAAAGTAAACTCTACATTTGAACAAAACAGATGTAACAGTCAGATACTGCTTGTGGCAGAGAACTTATATACATTCAATTGATGAATTATCAGCTACGCATCTAGTAATAAATTAATTCAAATATGACCAAAACAATAAACCAAAGGCAGCATGAACGGAAAGCATATTTTTGTGCACATTCGTTTCGTGCTTACTGGCGACTCATCAGTAGGAGCCGGTATTACGCCCTTTAACCACTATATATTTGGTAGAAGAATGTGGAATAATAGGACGGTACAATCTCCTAGACGAATGTGTAAACCTGTAATAGTGAAGCTAACATAATCTAAAGTCAACGACAATGCGACTTCAATGCTAACTCACACTATATAATATATATACCGAGTCTGTAAAGGATACTAACACTATGGCTATTGTGTTAGTAACTGATACCTTTTTTGAAATCGATGAGTACCGGATACTAACACTATGGTTTCCGAGTCGGTACATGATACCAACCTGATGGATATAAATTTATGCTAAAGTTCACCCAAATTGAGAATTACAACAATTTCCGAACACCTGTTACTCCAGTTAAACCATACACTCTGGCCTTCATCGATATCAGTTATCACATTTCGCGGTAAGCATGACATCATTCAATTCAATATATTACAGTTAAATACTGTTTGTTGCGAAGAACTAATATATATGCAAGTATGTATTAGGTTTTGCAAACCTAGTAACAAATTAGTTCAGTTGTGACCAGAAGGATAAACCAAAGGCAGCATGAACGGAAAGTATAATCTCATGCACATTCGTTTCGTGCTTACTGGCGACTCATCAGTAGGAGCCGGTATGACGCCCTTTAACCACTATATATTTGGTAGAAGAATGTGGAATAATAGGACGGTACAATCGTCTTTACGAATAAGTAAACCTGAAGTAGTGAAGTTAACTTCACATAAAATTTTCGATAATGCGACTTCAAAGCCAACTTACCATATATAATATAATATATATATATATATACCAGGTCTGTAAAAGTTATTTGAGGTGATGCAAATTCAACATTAATTTTGATTTCATATACTGATGCTACATAAAGGCACAAGCAAGTCTTAAATGTTAGGCTTAACGATTGCTCTACAAAAGAAAGCGAGACTTAAATGCTAAAGTACAAAATTTAATATCGCAAATGCTGGATTTAACCAGCGACTTACTTTGATAGCTTACGAGTTGCAGTGTCGGCCATCGACACTCATACTCTGTAAAGGCATATACTACATAAGCGTTAACGACAGTCTATTGAAGTATTGCGTGAGTACCAGAATGTTTGAATTTTTGATAGCTCTCTCGTCTGGCATACAAGTTATCTTGGACGAACAACAAATAGCATGGATTTAGACATGAACACAATCATCTCAGATTAAACGAGAATTAAATATACACACACCTCTAAATATATTACGACTTATCTCATGCACAAATGGTTCTAATAGAGCCTGAAGCTATAGAACCGAAAAGGAAATGCTTTCCGGTGGTTCGTTTGAGGACCCAGAAAACGCAACAAGGAGTTTACAGTGGATACGATGTAAATAATTATGCGCAAGTCGAAATCATTATCGTTATACTTAACACAATCCAGCATATAGAAACTAATGCTCGGATATTAAAGAGGTACCTTCGCCGGTCTCCATCCTGAAAACGTTTGGAACTAGTGAATAATACCAAGGAGATTGACAGCAGCCTTTAAAAGAATCCAATTGAGTATCAAAACCACAGAGAAACAAAATTCATTTATATCTAGATAGATATGCGTTGTTCAACAGAGAAATGGAAAAAGAGACATTACCTGAAAAGAACGAACACAATTTCTAGGAGGTGAGTGTTACAAAAGAATCAATCCTATTTCTGCTAGTTTTAGACTTAACATAAGTTGGCCTGAATAACTTATAAGCAGATAAAGCAAATCATCATTATAATGAGGATCGGCGAAATAAATCGACGAAATTAGCTTAAAGTCAAACAGATTCGCAATTAGCTCAGCTTGATTTCTCGCAAAAATAATGGAGACTATTCTTAACTGTCTATCAACTGCCGAATTTATTAATATGTACATAAAAGATATATGAGTCCCACACACTGAGTTCAATAGGATCCTATATCATTAAAGCGGAATTAATGAACTCCAAAACTGAATACTATTTTCTGCAAGATTCACAAAATAGGAAGATGGGATGTGATCAATTGACTAAAATAGCGAAAAGTCGTGTTTGACCACAAGATGGCTATCCAACATTATAGTCTAGCGAAAAGTACGTGTAAGCTGCCTGCTATAATAATGCCAGAGCCTACAAAATTAGTGTTCTTGAATAATGTGTGAATTATAGAAATGGAGATCGAGATCTCCTACACAGTGGATTCCTGAAGTGCCCATTACAATAAAGCAGAATAAGCGGTCTCCTCTACTGAGCACTATTTGCTGCTACACTCCCACAGAATTCTGGTCATTCAAGTGTCCCTTGGTTTGAAATGATATGGTGCGAAGTGATGAAGTGACTGAAATCTCGCATAATAGTATTCGACCACACAAATGCTGGCATACTGCGATTTAAACCATCTATTTGGGTCTGCTCGATAGCCAAATTGAATTATTATCTTATTCAAACAATGTCCCGACCAACGCAATCGACGCTCCATAACAGGGCTTGATAGTGGTTGTCAAACTACGAGTGGGAAAATAGAACTGATCAGCTAGTATTTTTTATGTTGAGCTATAACTTCTACCGCTCAACCGTTGATAGCCTATCACAAATCGTGCGAATACATCAATTAGCATAACTGTCCAGTCGCTGACAGCTAAAGTTGGTCATTTTCAATGTCTCCGCAGCATAAAGAAGGACCAACAGTATACATTACTTTACGACCATGGATTTGGTTAGAGAAATAGTTGGGTGTTTACAGAGTGGTTTGCAGAAGTTGCAAAAAGCAACTGCAACAAGGCTCAAACCTCTGGAAATCTCAGCAAAAATTCATTCGTCTTATATCAGCAGAGATCTCAGATAGACGAATTATTTGACAACAGATGATAGTGCATCATTAATCACGATCTCAGATTCGAATAAAAATTGGTCATAACAACAGTTTTGGAGGCGTTCAGATTCAAATCGTGATAGATAGACATTTCTACAGTGCAGTTAATGGTCCTCTGTAAATCGTCTTTATCCTCGAGCTTGAATAAATTCGAACTTCCCAGGAATAAGCAACCTAGTGCTCTTTTACGGCCTACAGATAACTAAGATTTTCTTCTTAGTTTTGCAACGCTGAATTATTCGTTTTAAAACATTGATATATTGATGCGTACCACGATGGTGATAATTTTGTTGATACCAACGAAGAATAACTTAGAAAAGAGGACTTTGAGTCCATCGGTTTTCGTTCACACATGAGAACGCACGTAAAAATAGTTAAAGCCTATTAAACTACCACAAATGACTTCAGCAATCTAGAGCCGATCCGTCATCATAATCTGGTCTAAATAATGCGAGCCTATCCATATCTGTCATAGATAAAGTTAACCCAATACAATTAGAACAACTACACAAGTTCCACGAAAAGTATAAGACTAACGATTAACACCCATAGTAAATGGATTTAGTTTCTAAGATGACAAACATTGTAGGCTTATATAGCCTCAATATATAATTATTCACAAAATAATTCAATAAATGTTGTATTTCAATAAAAGCCCACAAATATAATTTTGTCATGTAAAACAGTTCATCTAAAATCATGATTACCATCATTATGCACAGCAATTCAAAAGTCATTCGTAACTCATTTTTAACTGCCATACAACCATAAGAAAATAGAAAACAAGAAAATTTTAAAAAGTGATAATTAAAATAATAATTTAAGCACACAACTGATTAAAGGAGAGTGGTTTAAGAGTGGGAACATCTAGTTAATATGAGTATATTTACTTAGATTACACACAAAAATAAGGCGAACTAAACCTCTACACAACACCAGTATGGTCACGTTAACCTTAAGATAAGGCAACATCGATAATACAGTTACCTCGTGGTTCTCACTGTATCGCGCGATAAACTCAATCAAATCACGTAACTAACTCTCCCCAATTAAGAAAATTTGGTTAAGGAGATGATTCTGCTAGAAACCTGCGACGAGACCGCCACTAAGCTCGACTCAATGCCATATCGCGCAGGGTTTCCAATGAAGAATTATGATACGCAAGTGGACCTCATCCAGACAGACGATTGGGTCCCATACTACCCAAGTTGTGTGTAGTTATTTTCAATTTTTCTACTGCGGCACAACTGATAACATTTGTAGGTCGGTAAAATCTTCATTCATTTACATTTTCAGGCGCACAGCTTGTCTCTTGCAATCATTGATGGGTTTTCACTAGTCCCGTCACTCTAAAGCCGTCCATAAGGTTACCGTCAGAAAATGCTGTTGAATCATATTTAACTGAATTTCTCGAGACTTTTTGGTAAAACTCTTCTTGTTCCATTTTCCGAATTAACACCATACTCACAGAAAAAAAACTTGTGGCAGATGTGGAAGTTGACTTTAACAATTTTTGCTATGCAAAATGTGTCTACCTAGTTTCTTACGCCAATATGGCACTGGGTGAGAGAATAATGCTCTACTGGGTGATTTAACTGACGGCGTACACAAACCGTGACCGAGCGAACGCAGTGATAAAGCCTTTTTTGTTTTCCTAACGAGGAGCAATTGTTGGCCGATCCAAAAATACTTCTACGAATGTCATCTTTGTTTATGCTATGTTGGTAACTTACATTTGATATGCTTCTTAACCAATAGTGGTCGAATGCCTGTAAGTATCCAATATCATTACCTCATAAATGTATAATAAGATTGCACATTGTAAACACTGTATTTCAAGCAGAATGAAATACTCGCGTATCTCAATAAATATCGAAGGCTGAAAAAAGTTATTCTACCCTTCGCGATTATCAGACTCATTTGGTCAGACATACTACCTGAGTTATTGATACATACAGAGCTAAGTTTGCAAATTGGCTTCTACTTATAATTAAGATTTACTTATAATTTAATGTTTGGCAATTTAGTTTTGGTCTCATATTGATTGTTTATATAGGCTATAGTGTATCAAAACCAACTTTATTTAATATCAGAACAAAAAGTAATAATCAATTCTTTGTTATTATTTCCAATCTTTAGGCTTTACTTTTACTTTACTGCGGCTGACTCCTTTTGGAGGATAAGCCGGCTCCAGTGACATTTCATGGAGTTTCTTGGGAATTTGGTACAAGTGGTGTCCCCTCACCACTCGTTTAGGCTTTGAACGTGCCTTTAACTCAAGAACGCTACAGCGTGCTTATTGAGTCGAAATAAAAAAAACAAAATATATTATGCTATTTTTTCGCGTCATAGACTATATATTTTTGGTTTATGGTATTAGACCAAGTCAGATGTGCGTGTTTTTATTCTGATGTCAGACTTTACGGTTTTATTTCTATAATTAAATGTATTGTGTAATATTTTTTTGAACGTTTTGAACTTCAAGAACTCTAAAACTACATTACATATAGATATTTTATTTTAACGTTTAAAAAACTTTATCGCTTCGTATCTACATTGGTTAAAAGTTGTGTCATTTTGAACAATCGTTATATATATATACTCTGTTACTGTGAGCTTATATATATATATATATATATATATATATATATATATATATATATAATACATTTATTTGGCATCAAAGGCCAACTGGCCACAACATTGAAATAACAATTAAAGGGTAGGATATGTGGAGGTGAATGGAATTGTGACTAGCAAAGTATTTAATAGCAGGGGGAGGGGTTGGTGAAGGGAAAAGTTATCATTAACATCAAGATAGTTCAATCTGGTGAAAAATAAATAAAAACGAAGTTCCATTTGACTAGACAAGATCAATTGGAAATAGTCCATGAAGTGTCAGAGCTTCTAGGTGAATGTGAGATCGAAAAAGATGGCGGACCGGAGGTAGACGTCGACCGATGGAGTCCATTGTCGTGGAGATTGAGTTGATGGAGCATAGCATAGACATGGATGGAATCTGCTGGATTGAAGCGAGCGAGTCTTGCAGGGGTCGCAGGCATCCGTAGAACGAGGTTGTGATTGAAGGAAGACAAGGGGAGTCGATGTCCGAGGCGAATCGTTGGTGGATCGGTAGGGCTGTATATATATATATATATATATATATATATATATATATATATATGCAATCATGTAAGGATAGTAAAAGCTTTAATTCATTATATTCAATTTTCTTCTAATAGAGCATATTGCACATTGATATATAAGTTCAAAGCGTGTTTACGCTGGAACGAGGTTACCACATTTGCTAAAATCTGCTATTGTGAGTATTGTGCTGTGTATAGTGGCCTGAGGATGGTGCTGGAAAGTAGGCACCGAAAAGTCGCCAGTAAATAAAGATGTGATAGAACAGCATTTCCATTGGGACGAACAAAAACTCAACCCGATCAAAGACAAAAGAAAAAAGTGTTATATAAGTTTTATGTATACTAGGCTAGCGGAGTGGCTTCACGTGCATTAATAGGATGATTTCTGAATTGCTTTCATTTGATCTCTGTAAAATATAGATTTGTCTATTGAATATAATAAGAAGTTTCATTGCATTTACTTCGTTTTAGGTGTAGAGGAAGATATTTCCTCCGACATAAAAGTATTACTTTTGTCAGGACACTGTTTACACGTTGTGTTACTATGCAAATGTAGTACTAAGCAATAACATGTCTATAAACAATGTTATTATTTTAGTAAACAAATAACAATGTTAACTATGTAAGAATTGTCTATTAGTGAGTTCTGAGTTGTTTATATTTTGCACTTGACGCTTGTGACGCTCTCTGCTGTAATAGCAGACTCAGTCACGGTACAGCAATTCAGAGCAAATACAGAAACTCATCTGACATTACAGGTCAGATGTGGTGGAATAAGATTACCCCACATTTGATTATCAACTGTGTGCCACAAATGGTAGTCCGATAGGAGTTCCTCCGAGCGAGAGATTAATCGATCTTGACTATGCAGACAATATCGTTTTATATTTCGACGATTGAAATTCTGCTCATCAATATCATTATGTCCAGCAATAAAAAAGTCAAAAGTCACTACTGTTTCACTGCCATATAACCATAAGGAGTGAAAAAATAATTGAAATCAGAAATAATATATTAGCCAAATTATTATTGAGATTTCGCCTAGGATGGACGAGCGAAATTTGGCTACTGCAGACCACTTTATCTCCGATTCTGCCTCCTTTCCTTCCCCTTACTCTTCTCAATCTAACAATAACACTCTCTTAGATACTATGAATAAGGTTGGTGTAGATCATAATACTGAGCCCAATATAAGGTTGCCAAATATCGAAAATGGTTCTACTAGACGATCATTTATTAAACCTAGGTTGGGTCTTAACGTAGGTGCATTTAATGTGCGAACATTAAAACAACTTGGACAACAGGAATCTCTTGCTCGTACGTTGGATAAATTATAAATCGACATATGTTGTGTATCTGAAACCAAAATACAGGACCCTTCATGCATTACAGAACTAGTTGCACCATCCCTATCTACGCGTTATTGGCTTCAAACATCTGGTTCCACAGAGTTCTCTCAAGCCGGTAAATGGGGCGTTGGAATTGTCTTTAGCAAAGGAGCTGAAGCTTGCTTAATTGAATGGATCCCTTTAAATAGTCGATTGTGTGTGGCACGTTTAAATACATCTACTAAAATAAAAGCAAAAAACGTTATCATCGTTGCCTCTTCGTTGTATCTGAATTAAAGCTTTTACTATCCTTACATGATTGCATATATATATATATATATATATATATATATATATATATATATATATATATATACAGCCCTACCGATCCACCAACGATTCGCCTCGGACATCGACTCCCCCTTGTCTTCCTTCAATCACAACCTCGTTCTACGGATGCCTGCGACCCCTGCAAGACTCGCTCGCTTCAATCCAGCAGATTCCATCCATGTCTATGCCATGCTCCATCAACTCAATCTCCACGACAATGGACTCCATCGGTCGACGTCTACCTCCTGTCCGCCATCTTTTTCGATCTCACATTCAACTAGAAGCTCTGACACTTCATGGATTATTTCCAAATGATCTTGTCTAGTCAAATGGAACTTCGTTTTTATTTATTTTCACCAGATTGAACTATCTTGATGTTAATGATAACTTTTCCCTTCACCAGCCCCCTCCCCTGCTATTAAATACTTTGCTAGTCACAATTCAATTCATCTCCACGATATCCTACCCTTGTTTTGTTATTTCAATGGTCGGGCCAGTTGGTATTTGATGCCAAATAAATGTATTTATATATATATATATATATATATATATATATATATATATATATATATATATATATATATATATATATATATATATATATATATATATATATATATATAAGCTCACAGTAGCAGAGTATATATAACGATTGTTCAAAATGACACAACTTTAACCAATGTAGATACGAAGCGATAAAGTTTTTAAATGTTAAAATAAAATATCTATATGTAATCCAGTTTTAGACTTCTTGAAGTTCAAAACGTTCAAAAATTATTACACAATACATTTAATTATAGAAATAAAACCGTAAAGTCTGACATCAGAATAAAAACACGCACATCTGACTTGGTCTAATACCATAAAACATTATAGTCTATGTCGCGAAAAAATAGCATAATATATTTTGTTTTTTTATTTCGACTCAATAAGCACGCTGTAGCGTTTTTGAGTTAAAGGCACGTTCAAAGCCTAAAGATTGGCAATATTAACAAAGAATTGATTATTACTTTTTGTTCTGATATTAAATAAAGTTGGTTTTGATACACTATAGCCTATATAAACAGTCAATATGAGACCAAAACTAAATTGCCAAACAGTTAATTATAAGTAAATCTTAATTGTAAGTAGAAGCCAATTTGCAATCTTAGCTCTGTATGTATTTGTAAAAGTAAAATAGAACACTGATTGACTCACTGATACCTCTTTTCAACCCATTCGTGACCCCATCATATCCACGTAGTGGATACCTTACTAAGTTTTCCTCATCCAATTCTTTTCTTTCTTGTTTCAGTGGAGGACCGATAACCCAACAGGACATCGACTTTCCCTGGCCTTCCTTCAATCACAACCTCGTTCTACGGATGCCTGCGACCCGTGCAAGAAGCTCGTTTTCAATCCGGCTGATTCCATCCATGTCCTTGCTATGCTCCATCAACTCAATCTCCACGACAATGGACTCCATCGACCGATGTCTGCCTACGATCCGCCATCTTTATTATCTTTATTTTCGAACTCACTTTTACCTAGAACCTCTGACAATTCATGGACTTTCTCCAATTGATCTTGTCTAGTCAAATGGAATTTTATTCCTATTTATTTTTCCACCTGATTGAACTATCTTGAAGTTATTGATAAAATTTCCCTTCCCAAACCCCCCTGCCATCAAATACTTTGTTAGTCACAATTCCACTCACCTGCACATATCCTACCCTTGATTTGTTATCTCAATGGTCGGGCCAGTTGGCCTTTGATGCCAAATAAATGTATTATTATTATTATTTAATATGCGTTTCTTAGGCAAAAAAATATAAAATCTGAAAGTTAACAACTAAATTCAACGACTCTTTTAAACTCGGGAAACCAGCTTTCCTCATACCTTCAAAGACTTTCATTACGCTTTTCAGTCCATATATGTTCAATAATAAACTGAAGAATATGATGACTTTCGAACTAATAATAAGAATCCTTTTTAACGACAAGTCTTTAAAAACTCTGATTGCTAAATAAAACTCGTTTTATTATGAGCAAAATCTACAATTTGGATGACTTTTTAAGCCAAAATAGCAGATTATATATTATGTAAATTTCATATCCAATTTCTATTAAAGCCATTTAGAATTATTTCTACAGTTAGCAAATAAAGTTGACTTCCTAATTCTAAATTTACTCAATCAAAGCTCTAATTTCTATGCAAATGAAACACGCGATGCCGTATCCAGGGTGCTGTGCGACATTCTAAGAAGTCATAAAATTAATCATTACTAATAGAAGCCTTTAATAGGACCGGTAAGACATTCCCCGACTGTTGTAGAGGCTCCAACAGTATTGGTAAATGAGAACCTAATAGACGCCAAGTCGTTTTCAATCTTAATACAACCGTTTGAGTCTGATGCACAAGTATTCTTGTTCACATCTATTAAGTTCATGCGTGCTATATTTTGAGCTATCTTGCTTGTGTCATCAAACATAAGATTGGCTTCCATGTTGATCGAACTTAAATATATATTAGATAACTTAGTGTAAGGCGACGAACAATGTACTTCTTACGTAGCAATACACCTGATCAAATAATCTGGAAAGAAATAAGACGCGAATAGCAGAATTATTGAATTATCTGTTCCAGAACGTCCCCAATACGTACGATACAAAAGACAAAATGATAGCAAGTGTAAATTGTGAAAATCGAGTATATTTAACCGTAAAGTGGAGAAAAGAAACAAGTGCAGTCTGCTAAGGAAAGTCAGGCAAGTCAGGTACAGATTACCAAAACTGAAATTATGCACAATTCAGAAGTATATATACTGTCAAGTACTAAATAAAGCATGTTCTAGAAAATAAACGAATAATTACTTTCTAAATAATATTCGTTTCTATCTGCCACAGTGGTTTAAATTTATCTATAAATGTCACTTTAATTTTATCGGCGGAAATATCCTTCTCTACAATGTTGAGTAATAATTTCCTCCGAAATAATAATGTAAACAAATCATAATTCTTAACTATATTGTGTTAATGGAACGAATATTAGTAAAAAGGTAAGTATTCGTTTAAAATATAGAATATTTTGTTTTAAACCGCTCGAGTATTGGTATTTTTGAATTGTGTGAAATTTAAGATTCCCGTATTTTGTGCCTGACTCGCATGATTGTCTCCGTTTACTTGTTGCAATGGTAGAGGCACTTTGGTTACTACAATAGAAAAGCCTCTGAGATATCAGGCTTGGATAACCCATATATATGGTATGATCATTTAATTAATAACAACTACATCCCTCAGAGCTTTCTCTTAAATTAAATTTATTAAGTCCTTCGATAAATTGCGCAGTAAACCTCAGATTTCCCATTGTTATTTATAATGTTAAAACAAGATTTATAGCAATATATTTTGTAGAGGTCCTTTGGTCACTACCAAACGAGAGCCTTTAAGATGCCAGGCTTGGACAATCCATATATGAGGTATGATCATCTAATTTAGAACAACTAATTCCTTCAGAATTATTGTCTAAACTACATTTCTCAAATCAAACTGCTAACTGCTCTGTATCCTCAATATTTAATAACCCAGCCATAATATTAAAATAAGATTTCTTGCAATATATATTATAACAATATTTGCTCACACAAATACGCTGATATCCACAGATGGCAGAACGATACAGCGGTGACCTAGAAAACAAATATCTACGTCAATTACCTGAAGCAAATTCGAGATCCTTTCCAATAATATGTATTAAGAACACTGTTACTTTATAATTCAATAATTTATTGACAAAGAGTATCACGCCAGAACCACGCAACAAAGCGTACCACGCAACTCAAGATCTCTACTCCAACTCTCTTATAATCATTCACCAAGACAAGTCAAAAACTTCGACAATATGTACAAAAGAAACTTCCAAAAAAATTACAATATTTTAAAAAAACACAATATTGTTTTATGAAACCAGCGATAACATCAAATGTCCAAAAAATAAAATTTGATTTATTTTTATATGAGGAGTTAATTGATGTCCAATAATTTAATTAACCTCCACATACACCCTCATGTTTAAGATATTTAACCATACATTATGAAGTACTCATTCTTCGGTTATTGATGTCTCTTCCAGAATGTTTGCAACATGTTTTGCTTGTACTTCACTAGGTTTCATTTTCATATTGCATTGTTCTCTGTCCCCAGTCGTCTTGGATTTAATCTTTATTTTCTTATATATATTTATCTTATTTTATATATATATATATATATGGCTCTTCCTTTTCTCACAAATTTTCGAGTCACATCTCGCGTCAGCTTCTTGATACTTCGATGGATACCGTTCCTCAGTTTCTTCCACATCCATATAGACTGTGGAATGCAGCGATCCAGTGCTACACACTCTACTGTGCCATTTACTTCTATAAATACATTTTTATCAGTCATTTGATTGACTTTAAATGGCCCCTTATAGAACGGAGTCAGACAATTATGTCTGTTCTCGTTAGTTATATATACGTGAGATATGCCAGCTTTAAATCTGAACAAACATAGCATTTAGATTTTGGACTTCTATTGTTAGTTGAAGCTAAACGACTAATTTTACCCCTCAATGCTCCAACTAACCAATCTACTGAACTGGAGGCACAATTGAGACAACTTGGTGCTTCTATTAGAAGATCTCCAGGTAATCTCAATGGCTCTCCATAAACAAGTTCTGCTATGGATGTTTCTAACTGAGCTCTGTATCTGTTTCGAATTGCTAACAAAATTATGAGCATTTCAAGTATTGAACTAGATCCACCAGTGTAGCGCAATTGAGACTTCAGCTCCCTGTTCAGTCTCTTAACCATCCCATTAGCTCTAGGATTATATGCACATGTGTTTCTTACTTCTATCACCATAGAATTCTATGATCTGATAAATACTTCAGACATAAACTGACTACCACTATCAGTAGTTACTCTTAACGTTACACAATATTGCGATACCAAATTAAGCAAGAACATAAGTAAGACTTCTTGAGCTGTCATGTCCTTCAGGATTGCTACCTCAAACTGATGACTCAAACTATCAACCATCGTAAGTAAATATTTTTTTTAAATTTTGATTGCGGAGTGTCAGCTTCATATATTCTAATGCCGCGTTATGTGTACGCGAGTTGTAGCTTTGCACTAACAGTTTCAAAAAGATCCGATTGATCACATTTTTCATGTTCTTTTTGACTTCGATCGGGCTGGGTTTGCATTTATCCCTTTCTTTCGAGGGCTTCACCGTCGTTTATACTAACCTATGAAAATGCGGTTCTATCACAAAAAGTCGCCAGTAAACAAATATTTGGTACAACCGCATTTCCATCGGTTAGTAGGAACTATTTTGAAGCCTTTGGAAGAAAGGGACGAATACAAACCCAGCCCGATCGAAGACAGAAAGGACATGGAAATTGTGATCAATCGGATCTTTGTGAAACTGTTAGTGCAAAGCTACAACCCGCGTACGCAAAACGTGCCATTGGAAAATCGTAAGTAAATAATTCTGGTCAGAAATTTCGAGCATTTATATTATATGAATATATACATGCATGAAATGATCCGCTGGTATACCAATCGTTTTAACTTCGGTTTTAGTATGACGCCAAACTTTACAATGTTGATACCGGGCACATGTCTTTACCCAAGCACTTATGTCTTACGACATCTTAGGCCAAACATCTCTATCTGTGACCATTCTGACAGTTGCCTTAATGGAAGGATGACCAAATTCATGCAGCTGTTGAATTACCTTATACCTTAATTCTAACATACATAGGTCTAGGTTGGCTTCTATAGATTTCACATAATAACCACTTATCTCCAATCTTCCTGTGTTTATATCGGGGATTATTTGCCAACACAGCTACTAAAGGATCAAGACCTTGTGCTTCCATCAATTGCTCGACAAAATTATTAGAAAATACAACAGAGCATACAAGTAACTCCGAACGAAAAATATCTTCATCTTATACGTCTGGTCTACTGAGAGTATCTGCCATCACATTCGCTTTTCCTGAGATATGATTAATGGCAAAATCAAATTCTGCTAGTCGGGTTATTTCTGAATTCACCCGCCGAGAATATTCAAGCCTATTTGCTTTCCCTAGGATACTTATCAACGGTTTATGATCAGTTAATATCGTAAACTGTTGTCCATCTAGGTAGTGCTCAAAATGCAGCATTGCAGAATGAAGCGCTAGTAATTCCTTTCTAAGCGTGTCATATCGCTTTTCGCGATCTTGGAGTTTCAGACTATAAAATCCAATCGGCTTGACTATACCATTATCACGTTGATGTAGCACTGCCACTATGGCTACTTTGAAAGCATCTGTGACCAGCTCAAACAGCTTAGTCCAATCCACAGGTGCTAATGTGTTAATTGGCTTAACAGATCTTTGGCCTTCTGAAATTTCTCCTTGTCGTCTTGACTAAAATTAAAAGGCCAGGACTTCTTGATCGGGCTCCGTTCACGAACAAAATGTCGAGCTAACGACCCCAAAATTGCAGCTAATCCTGGTATAAAACGACGATAATATTAAACATCCCAAAAATCTATGCAATTTACGTAAAGTTCGGGGTTCTGGCACATAATTCATGTCCAAGAAATTTAACAGTAAAGCAACCAATCCTACTCTTTTTTAGCTTTACTACCAATTCATAATGTTACAGCTTAAATAAAACGACGTCCAAGTGCTCCCGGTGTTTCTTCCTAGATTGACTATATATAATGATGTCATTTATATATACTGTAGCAAATTGACAATCTTGAAGAACTTCCTCCGTCAGACGCTGGAATTTCTGTCTTTCATTCGTCAAACCAAAAGGCTTATATAAGAATTCATGCAAACCTACTCCTGGAAATCGCACTGCGGTGAGCGGTGTAGATTCTGCCTTCATAGGTACTTGATAGTAGGCTTTCTGCAGACCTAACATAGTATAAATCTCATACTAATCTGGTTCGGTAGAGGATATGAATCGCCTTTCGTTACCGAGTTCAATAGACGATAATTACCGCAAACCCTCCATTGACCTGGTTCAAGTTTGGGAACTACCGCTATTATAGATGCAAATTTGTTATTTGAATGCCTACAAATTCCTTCTTACCTCAGCCGATTAAATTCTTCATTAGCAACCTGCTGCTTATATTGTGCTAACGGTTGAACCTTCGCTGAACAGGATATTGGTTCCACCAACTTGATTTGGTTTTATATGCCTGTCTTTAAACCCTTGCGCATAGCATTGAATGGTATAAATCCGGCCAGGTGTTCCTCGATGACATCCACCAAGTCATCTGCGACAACGGGTCTGGGTAGTATCACTGACCAAACTACTGGGGTCCCAGTCTCAGCATAAGTCACTATCTCAATGCCTTTTTCAATGGTCCTAGATTTGGAATCTACAGCGAGATTAAAATGTTTAAAAAAATTCATCCCAATAATGATATCTTTTATATTAGCTATCAGTAAATTCCACATAAATGGTGATTTCTGCCCCTATGTCACTGACAATTCTTTAGCTTCCTTAACCTCAATTGGGCATACATTGGCAGTCCATAGTTGATAATAGAATGTGGGGCTATCAATTTCCACTACATCGAATCAAATTATATTCACCTCTACACCCGAGTTTTTTTTAAATTTTAACCCACCTAGTTCATCTATTATAACGAACTTATTATTAATATAGCCAGCAATCTCTTTGAGATTACATTCCAGCCGAAATCTAACAGATTTACGGACTGTGTTACTGTTGCGTTTCTTCTATCGAAGCTTCCGAAATTAACTTCTATGATTTTACGATTACTCGCACATGCACACACAATCCCCTCTACGACTCCTACTAGCGCGGGTTCTACTAGTTTACCGACGGCTTACCGCAGGCCAAAGGAAGAGTACTTCCTTTCCGTAGGGGACCACCCAACCTTGGAAACGTTCATCCTTCCCCCTGAAACTTTCCAAACTCGGCGTATTTACGATGCAAAATGCATCATTTGCGTGGTCCTTGAACAGCCTTACGCGTTTCGCCCCTCCGATGCTTGGAAGTTGAACTTAGATCCCAAAAATACACCCTAATTATGTTGTAACTTAACCTCTTGGGTTTTACTCAGCCCACATCCTGTCGGAAGGTACTTAATTTATTCTCTATGGTGAGCAGTCTCTCTGAGAGATGTCTGAGCTGCTGTTTAAGACGTGAAACTGTTGTTACTGCATACACCTTAGGTTCCTTCTGACGGTACACTTTGTCCAACCCTTTGAGATTCTTTTGCCACTCTAGTTCCAATGTATCATAAGTATCCAAAGTAGCTCTTAATCTAACAGGCAATTCTGCTACAAATATACTGTTTATAACTTCCTTATAAATGTCATGCCCGATGGATTTTCAAATAAGTCTGTTATAAAATCCATATATTAGTTGATTTTGCATCTTTTCCTGGCGCAATAAATCAGTCATCCGTTCTATCGTCTCAGGTTGATATCGTCCACGAAGTTCCTCAACCAGAAGCTGAAATGCATTTACAGGTTCATTCTTGGTAATAAATTTCCTGAGTCTAGATAGATTCATTATAACAGGCCGAGGCAAACTTTTCTGTAGGGTCGGTCATTCTTTTTAGCTTAAAATAAAAGTTTGCATCTTCGGCCCATTCATAATGGTTGTCTGGTCTGTAAACGATGAGCATAACAATGTTATCAATAGAATTGCAGCAAAAGCGATCATCTTAATCACATCTTTCCGCATAGAGGATCCTTGCGCAGTCGCCATTTTTTGTAGAGGCCCTATGGTCACTATCATAAGAGAGCCTCTAAGATGCCAGGCTCTGACAATCCATATATGTGGTATGGTCATCTAATTTCGAACAACTAAATCCCTCAGAATTATTAGTTAAACTACATTTATCAAGTCCAATCGCTAATTGCTCTGTTTCCTCAACATTTTGTAAACCAGCCATTATATTAAAATAAGATTTCTTCCAGTAAATATCTTATAACAATAAGTGTGCTCACCCAAATACGCTGATATACACAGACGACAGATCGATACGGTGGTGACCTTGAAAACAAATATCCACGTCAATTACCTGAAGCAAATTCTAAATCATTCCCAATAATGTGTATTAAGAAAACTGTTACTTTATAATTCAATACATAATTGACAAAGAGTATTAAGTCAGAAACACGCAATAACTGTACCACGCAACGCAAGACCTCTACTCCAACTCTCTTATAATCATTCACCAAGACAAGTCAAAAACTTTGACAATATTTACCAAAGAAACTTCCAAAAAAAATTACAATATTTTTTAAAAACACAATATTGTTTTATGAAACCAACGATAACATCAAATGTCCAAAAAATAAAATTTGATTTATTTTTATATGAGGAGTTAATTGATGTCCTGTGGAGGAAGGTAATTCCTCAGCCAAAATTAAAGTGACATTAACTGATAAATTTAAACCACTTTGGCTGATTGAAACGAATTTTATTTAAAAAGAATTTCTTTCATTTATTTTCCAGAACTTTCTTTGTTTAAATACTTGACTTTGAATTGTGCGCCATTTTCAGTTTTCGAGCATTACTGTCCTAGACTGGTTGTAAATTCCTCAGCTTGCTGCTTTTATTTCATTTTTCTTCATTTAAAGTTTACTCCATTTCTACAATAAACGTCTGCTAACACTGTCTTCTATTTTTATTGATGCACGTATTTGGGGACGTTCTGGAACAGGTAATTTAATAATTCTGCTTTTCGCGTCTATTTCTTTCCAGATTATTTGTTCAGGTGTTTTGTAACGTGAAAGGTTTTACATTCCGATTGCCTAACATTAAGAGTCAATTTAATAATTAAATTCGATCGGCATGGAAGCTAATCTTAAATTTGAGGACACTAGCAAGTTAGCACAAGACATGGCAGGTATGAATTTAACAGATATGAATGGAAATACAAGCTTTCCAGATTCTATTGCACTTATTAGGATTGAATACGATCTCGCATCTATAGGGTTCTCAGACACCAATAGGTTAGGAGTCTCTACAGTCCAATAAATTAATTAACATCCACAATTTATTATAAAAATGTGTGTGCTCACCGTCCCACTGAATATCATAGAGAACTTAACAGAGTCGAGGACTTTTATAGAGAAGATATTTCGTCCGACAAAATTAAATTAGAAATTATTGATAAATTTAAACTAACGTGGCTGAGTGAAACGAATGTTAATAAAAAAAGAAAGTTTCCGTTTAATTTCTAGAACATTTTTTGTTTTGTAAATGCCACAGCATCAAATAAATGCCGTGTGACTTCACAAACTCGGTTAAAGTGCCATAAAATAAAGAGTTATGTATTGTTAGGGGGTCCTTAATAGAGCCGGTCATGCGTTCTCCGTCAAATGCGGAGAAGGTCCGTAAGTGTGAAGACGTCCAGCTTGAGTTGACTTGGGTTGTGGTTCCTTAAGTTATGGCGTTGTATAATCGATGGGTGACTGTAGAGACTCCTAACCTATTTGTGTCTGAGAACCCCATAGATGCCAGATCGTGTGCAGTCCAATAACTTACAGTAGAATCTGATAAGCTTGTATTTTCATTCACATCTGCTAAATTCATACCTGCCATGTCTTGCGTTAACTTGCTAGTGTCCTCAAATTTAAGATTAGCTCCCATATCTATCGAATTTAATTGTTAAATTGACACTTAATGTTAGGAAAATCGGGATGTGAAACCTGTCTCGTACAAAACACCCGACCAAATAATCTGGAAAGAAATAGACGCGAAAAACAGAATTATTAAATTTCCTGTTCCAGAACGTCCCTAAATCCGTACATCAATAAAAAATAGAAGACAGTGCTAGCAGGCGTATATTGTAGAAATCGATCAGACTTTTAATAAAGAAAGATGAAACAATTGCAATAGGCCGTGGAAGATACAACCAATCGAGGACAGTAATGCTCGAAAACTGAAAATGGCGCACAATTCAATGTCAAGTATTTAAACAAAGAAAGTTCTGGAAAATAAATGAAAAAAAATCTTTTTAAATAAAATTCGTTTCAATCAGCCAAGGTGGTTTAAATTTATCAGTTAATGTCACTTTAATTTTGCCGGAGGAATTATCTTCCTCCACATACACCACCTTCTCGAAAAAAGACGGCGAGTTATAGACGTAATCATGATTATTTGGCTGACGTTGCATTTTTCCAGAACGAGTTGTGCATAATGGTGCCCCTGAAGTCGTCATCGCGCCCAGTACAGTTGACACTGGTTCTTCCGTATCATCTGATATTGCCAAACAGTTTTCATGTTGTCAACTGGTAGAATGAGATTTTACTATATTTGACAACGCGTCTTCTTAGTTCTGCATTTCGTTATGTGCCTGTATGGTGGGATTGCACACATCAGATTCGCCCATAGAACGCTGGTCATTCAACGCATCTCTTAATTCAGTCGTATTATTTAACCAGATAAACTGGTGAATGCAATGATTCAACTTAGTACAATCCTCAATCCATTTATCTCTATGATGACATTCTTGTCATTCATCCTCTTGACCTTATATAGTCATTTGTAAAATGGTGTCAGGCAGTTCTTCCTATTTTCATAAGTTACCTACACATGCGCAGCCAATCTTAGACCAGAGGACTCATTGCACTTGGTTTATGCTTTTCTAGTCTTGGACGGAGCCAAATGACACATCTTATCTCTATATGCTCCTACTAACAAATATACATAACTAGAAGCCCAATCAAGACTACTTGGAGTTTCTAGTAGAAGATCTCCAGGCAAACTTATTGGTTCTCCATAAACGAGTTCTGCTATTGAAGTTGCTAATTGTGCCCTATATCTGTTGCACATGGCGAGTAGTACCATAGGAAGATCGTGTATCCAGCTTGTTCTACTAGTAAACCTTAACGCAGTATTCAGTTCACGATTCTGCCTTTCTACCATCCCATTTGCTCGTGGGTTGTACGCGCAAGTATGCAATACAGTTGTTCCCATGATGTTGAGAGATCTTTCGAAAAGCTCGGACTTAAATTGACCAGCGCGATCACTAGTGACCCTTTTTGAACACCATAACGCGATATAAAATTATGTAGAAACGCGAACAAGACTTCTTGCGCTGTCATGTCTTTTCAAATCGCAACTTCGAATTGACGACAAAATCTATCTATCATAATTAGCAAATATTTGTTACCATTAACCTCGGGCATCTCGACAATGTCTATATGTACGTGTCTGAACCGTCCAATTGGTATCCCAATATTCTTTATCTCGGTTCTGGTATGTCTCCACACCTTACACGTTTGACACTTGGCACAGGCTCTTACCCATACCCGTATGTCTTTAGACATGTGCGGCCATACGTATCTGTCGTTGATTAATCGAATGGTGGCTTTAATGGATGGATGACCCATGTCATGTAACACTTGGATAATCTTGGCCCGTAACTCCAACGGCACATATGGTCGTGGTTGACTTCTAGACGTTTCGCATAACAACCACTTGCCACTTATGAGCTTACGAACATATCCTGGCCTTTTGGACAAAACTAATGTAAAGGGATCCGATCCTTGCGCTTCCTCGATTTGACTAACTAAATCATGCATTGAATTATCTAAACTCTTCAACGGACCTTGAAATATCAGCTCGACATCAGCTTCATTCGGTCGGCTAAGTGCATCGGCTACCACATTCTCCTTACCAGCAATATGAGACACAGTGAAATCGAACTCTGCTAACCGTGTTATTTGGGAATTTACTCTACGAGAGTAATTAAGCCTAGCTGTTTTACCAAGTATACTGATCAATGGCTTATGATCGGTCAATAACTTAAACTTATGACCGTCTAAGTAATGCTCGAAGTGTAGCACTGCGGCATACACTGCTAGAAGCTCTTTGCCAAACGTATCATAACGTTTCTCTCGATCATTAAGCTTACGGCTATAAAACCCAATCGGTCTTACTATCTCCTGATCTCTTTGCTGTAGCACTGCCCCTATTGCAACATCTGAGGCATCTGTGATTAGCTCGAAAGGTTTCTCCCAATCTACAGGTGCTAATGTGGTTATGTCACTTAGCATTTCCTTGGCCTTCTGGAATTTTTCTCGGTCATCTGGACTCAAGTCTATAGGCCAAGACTTCTTGATCGTGCTCTTTTCACGAGTAAGATGGCGTGTCAACGATCCTAGAATTCCGGCTAGACCTGGAATGAATCGACGATAATAGCTGATCATACCCAAGAACCTTCGCAACTGGCGTACGGTTCGGGGTTCCGTTACGTCCTTAATAGCTTGGATCTTATCTTCCAAAGGTTTAATTCCGTCTTTGGAAAGTATATGACCAAGGTATTTAACTGAAGAGCAACAGATATTACTCTTATTAGGTTTGACCACTAATCCATATTGTTCCAGCCTGGTCAAAACCGTTTCCAAATGCGTACGATGTTCATTTCGTGAGCGACTAAAAATTATTATGTCGTCTATATATACCCTCGCAAATGGACAATTCTGAAGGATTTCTTCAGCCAAACGCTGGAATGTCTGACTGGCATTTTTCAAACCAAAAGGCATTCGAAGAAATTCATGCGATCCCCCTCCTGGAAATCTGACTGCGGTGAGTGGTATCGAACTTTCCTCCATTGGTACTCTGATAGTACGCTTTCTGGAGATCTAAAGTTGAATAAACCTCATATCCCATTATATCTCGGAGCAAAGTACTCTGGTTAGGGAGAGGATAAAAATCACCCTTTGTCACTGAGTTTAATAGACGATAATTCCCACAAACCCTCCATTGACCCGGTTCAGGTTTAGGAACTACCACTATTGGGGAAGCAAAATTGGAATTTGACCTTCTACAAATCCCCTCTTCGCGCAATTGGTGAAATTCTGATAAAGCAACTTGTTGCTTGTGTTGTGCTAATGGTTGAGCCTTTGGTGAACAAGGCAATGGAGCCACCAATTCTATTTGGTGTTCTACTCCTGTCTTCAATCCTATCCTTTTGGCACTGAAAGGCTGAAACACTGCTAGGTGCTTCTTGATGATATCGGCAAAGTCATGTGCGACTGTTGGACGGGGTAAAAGAACTGTTCTAACTGCCGACGTATTAGACTCAGTATGTGTTGACATCCCTACGCCTTCTGCGATAGTCCTAGCTTCGGGGTCTAATGTCAGTTTTAAATTTGTCAAGAAATCCATCCCAATGATATGGTCCTTGACATCGGCTACTAGGAAATTCCATCTAAATGAAGATTTCTGGCCTAACGTCACCGACATTTCTTTCATCCCTTTGACTCTTATCGGACTACCGTTAGCGGCCCATAGTTGATAATCAGATGTGGGACAATCTGCTTCCACCACGTCTGACCTAACTATGCTTAGCTCAGCACCGGTATCGAAGAGAAATTCTAATCCAGATAATTCATCTTTAATAATGAACATGTTGCTGGATAATCCGGCAATGTTTTCAAGATCTCCGCTTAGTAAGAATCAAACTCTCTTGCCTTCTGTATCGGTGCTAACTGGTCCTGTTGCAATTTTATCCTTTGCCTTAATTATGCCTTTTAAAGGCATATCTGGGAGCCTTTGCAATGGAACACCCCTATGGCTCCTACTAGCGGGGGTTTAATCCTTTTCCCGGTTAGGGATTTCTCTCTACCGGTTTGGTGCTTCCTTTCCATTTGGGTCCACCTAATCGCGGGTATATACAATTCTCACCTTGGTACTTTGCACTCCGTCCGTATTCGCAACGTGCCTTACACTATCCGCGTGGCCCTTCGAAGCGTTGACGCGAGTGTTTCCCTCGACGTCTAGTATATCTATCCTGACTCTGATGTTTCGAAATTTCTCGGCGTAAACTAGCAACTTCTCTACATAAGAAGCGCAAGGTGTCTTGTATAGTCAGGTTGTTTTCGGTATCTGCCCTGACTGGCTGCACCATGACAGAATCTGCTATTACAGAATGTACTTGTGGTTTCTTCTGTTTATACACACCGTCTAACCCTCTGAGAATTGTTGGCCAATCAATGTTCATAGTTTCGAATACTTCCAATGTGGTTCTAAGCCTAAATGGTATCTTAGCTGTGAAAATAAAGCTAACCACATCTCTGTATATATTCAACCTGGAAGCTTTTGTGCAAAGGCGTGCGTACAATTCGGACGGTAATTGACGGCCCATTTTTACTAAGCGTAATAATTTGCACATTTGCGCTCATCTCCCAGGCTGATATCTCTGTTGAATTTCAGCCATTAGTAACTCAAATGCATTGTACAGTTTTTCTTCCACAGTTCTGTCTCTGAAATTTTCCAAGGCATTTCGGAAATTTTCAGGCAATGCCATCCATGCTGCAACAAATTTCTCCATAGGATTTACAATATCATAAGCGCTAAATATCATTTGGGCATCTCCGACCCAACTTGAATGTTTTTCAGATTTATACTGCGGTAGACTTAATATTCTTGGACTGGCGCGGTCGCCAAATTTTGTAGAGGCTCCTAACCTATTCGTGTCTGAGAACCCCATAGATGCCAGATCGTTTGTAGTCCTAAAATTTACAGTAGAATCTGATAAGCTTATATTTTCATTCGCATCTGCTAAATTCAAACCTGCTATGTCTTGCGCTAACTTGCAAGTGTCCTCATATTTAAGATTAGCATCCATTTTTGTAAAATTTAATTATTAAATTGACACTTAATGTTAGGCAAATCGGGATGTGAAACCTGTCTCGTACAAAACACCCAAACAAATAATCTGGAAAGAAATAGACGCGAAAAACAGAATTTTTAAATTACCTGTACCAGAACGTCCCCTCTATGCGTGCATCAATAAAAAATATAAGACAGAGTTAGCAGGCGTATATTGAAGAAATCGATCAAATTTTAATGAAGAAAAATGAGGCAATTGCAGCGGGCCAAAGGAGATACAACCAATCGAGAACAGTAACGCTCGAAAACTGAAAATGGCGCACAATTCAAAGTCAAGTATTTAAACAAAAAAAGTTCTGGCAAATAAATGAAAAAAATCTTTTTAAATAAAATTCGTTTCAATCAGCGAAGGTGGTTTAAATTTACCAGTTAATATCACTTTAATTTTGGCAGAGGAATTATCTTCCTCCACAGTGACTTCGTTGAAGTTCTGCATAAATTGGCTCGTATCTCTACTTGTAACAAGATTGGCGTCAGTGATGTTGTCAATTGTTGGTGAAGACAATCCAATAATCAGCGTAGGTGATGACAGCAGACAGAACGCACTCGTAACGCACAGCAGAAGGCAAACGCGATAACTGAATTGCATGGTATATTTACCGTGCTTAAATTGCCACGTCATAGAAATATATGTCTACTTGCACATTATTGGTTAACGACAAGTTTCTCTTTTCTCTCATTGGTGCAGGTAAATCGAACTGAATTTAATTTACGCAATATGTCGGCAATTTACTTGTGTCGCTACATCACTTTCCTTTCTGAAAAAGAGAAAAATATAGTCCTCTCTGCGAGGCTAGATAAGAAATGCATAACAGAATTCGAACCAAGTTAAGCAAAAAATAATGTACCATAAATGCTGGGCTTAAGTATGCTTGTTGATTTGTTCAACGATGATATGATGCCAAGTAACCATTAGGAATTGCTACACAAATTGTTAGCTCTAATGGTCGGTCATACCGCGTGAGGCAAAATAGAGCAGTGTAAGATTTGGGAGCCGCAGCGTGAGGATTTTGAGGTAAATCGCCACTGAAGTTGCCAGGTTTAAGTTAAAACCTAAGCAGGCTGGATCGTCGTCAAAGGAGCTAGAGCGTGTGCTCGACGTTGTGGTCATGATATTTGTAGAATGGTCTTCATGCAATTGATGAATTTGAGATATGCATTGAAAGTGGCCTGTACCATGATATGAATCTGATTACTCCTTAGTGTTGCTACACGAAATCGTTAGCTCTAAGTAGCTGGTCATACCAAAATAGGCAGTGTTATGTCATGTGTGAGAAATACATTATAATGTAAAATATATACATTAAAATCAAAGGTAACTAATTAAAAGTATGTATACGAACATTGCCTCAGAGATGGCATAATAACAAAGCACTGTTCAAAAATGCTGCACAATTGTTAGCTCAGAACAGCTGGTTATGCCATGTGATATAAATGCAAAAATAACGTCAGGTTAAAAAAAATTTGATACGTAGAATAACGAAAAGTTAATGTTAAAAAATATCAATTACACGTTATGCAAAGCAGGCTATTGAGATTATGGACAGACGGAGCCTGAGACCTGTGTAGAAGGTTGACTGCTTTCAGAATCAGGCAGTTTGATAAACGTTTCAACTTTCTATACTTACTAATGTCGGTGTCGTGCCTTGCATAATAATGAAGTATTTTGGTTGTCTGAGCAAAATCGGGTAAGGACCGCGATACTTTGTTTGTAGTGGTGCAACAGCAGTATCGTTGCGAACGAGTACTCTCTTACAGCTGTGGAGCTGCGGGTCAACAGAGACTGGACGAGGCGTATTTCTTGGCTGCTGTTCAGACATGTTACTGAAATGAAGTCGAAGGCAGATAGCTTCATCTTGTGGGTCATTCTGTGCGGGTAGTAGACGTGGGAGCTGACTAGGCAGGCGTAGATTCATGCCATACAAGAGTTGTGATGCAGACGTTTTAATGGATTCACGAGTACGGGAACGCATTACAAGCAGAACTAAAGGTATTGCATCGACCCAGTTACCATTAATGGACGAGGATGCTAAAGCAGCTTTGAATTCCCTATGCATTCTCTCTACTATACCGTTAGCTTGGGAATGATAGGCAGTCTGGCGATCCGATGAGAAACAAGTGCCTTTGTCAGTAATGACCTCATTGGGAACACCATAATTGGATATCCATGCCAGATAAAATCGTTAGTTACTTCGTCTGCAGAAATGGTGCCAAGAGGTAATGCCGCAGGCCACCGTGTAAATCTATCAATCAGAGTTAGAAGGTAGCTGAAACCTTGAACCTTTGTCAGATGAACTATGTCGATGTGGACGATGGCTAGGCGAGAAGTAGTTCGAAAATGTTGCAACTTAGAACAAGTGTGCCGTGTGATCTTGTTTTTCTGACAAATGGCACACTCGAAGACCCATCGTTTTAACGTTCTGTGAACCCAGAAACGATCTGTAAGAATTCGGACAGTCGCTTGGCTTCCTGGGTGAAAAATTGAGTGAATTGAATCGAAAACTTTTCTCTGAAGGCTGGTCGGCAGTATTGGCTTGTTGGGCTGCGTACCCGTGAAGTAAACAATTGGTAAGCCTTCCCAGAGACGGCATATGAACTTGGTGTGTTGACGGGCTATTGATCTTTGAATGTGAATGTCACTGCGCTGTTCCGTTCGCAAGAGGGACGGCGTTAGTGTAGATTCACTGAGTGTCACGGAGTTGACTGTGAATGGCGACAGCGAAGGTGGTTGTAGTGATACGTCTGGTCTGGAAAGGGCATCTGCAATGATGTTTTGTTCGCCCTTGACATGAAAGATGTCAAATTGCCATTCGCTTAGACATGAAAGCTGTCTTTCCACTCTAGCAGGATACTTGGCTATAGTTGAATTTGCGTTTCGAAATGCGCTAACTAATGTTGCATGATCTGTGAAAACAACAAATCTGCTACTGCCAATGATGCTGATAAAATGGCGCACTGTGTCGTGGATAGCGAGGAGTTCTCGACCGAAAGTGTCATATCTCGTTTCTACTGGTTGGAGAGTACGCGAGTAGAAACTGATAGACTTCCGAACTCCGTCGATCTCTTGTTCCAAAGTGGCTCCAATAGCGAATCATCTGTCGTGAGTAGAAATGGTCGTCGAAAGTCTGGATGCGCTCGCATTGTGGCATTTGCTAACGAGTTGATGGCAAGTCGAAGTAATTCCTCGTCTTCGGATGACCAAGCAATGATAGAATTCTTGCTAAGTCCTTTTCGATTCCGCAGGTGCCTGCACAAAGGATAGAGTTGTCTTGAAAGGCCCGGAAGGAAATTGCGATAGTAGTTTAGTACTCCCAGAATTTTTGGCAACTCGCTAACAGTCTTCGGTGACTTGATATTCTTGATTGAATTCGCCTTTGACGGCAACGGTTGAATACCTTGGGGCGTGATACGATGCCCCATGAAGTCCACGGATGTATTTGCAATCTGCGTCTTGTCACAGTTGATCTTGAGTCCGTGGTTGGATAAGCGTGAGAGGACATTTCGTAGATGCTTGGCATGAGATTCTAAGTCTGGACTGAATACCATTATGTCATCGAGATATGACATACAATAGGCAGAGTCGTCGCGAAGTATGTTGTCCATGAATCTTTGAAATGTCTGTGTAGCACACTTAAGTCAAAAAGGCATGTAAAGATATTCCAAAAGGCCAAATGGAGTGATGACTGCAGTCTTTTCAATATCCTCTGGTGCTACCGGGATGTGATGGTAGGCTTGTCTAAGGTCAATCACTGAGAAGAAATTGCTGCCGTTGAGTTTTTCAAGTAAAGTGTTGATATTTGGAATAGGATATGCATCAGATTTTGTCACTGAATTTAGCTTACGGTAATCTCCGCAGGCTCTGTACGATCCGTTTGATTTGGAGACTAAGTGCAGTGGTGACGCCCATGAACTTTTCAATGGTCTGATGATTCCTTCTTCCAAAAGCCTTGAGAATTCCTCTTGGGCAGCTTTCAGTTTAGCAGGGGCCAGTGGTCGCTTTTTGAGTGCAATAGGTTGTCATTCTGTGACGATATGGTGCATCGTGTTGGAGACTCGTAGCTCTGACTTGTTAAGGTCAAAAAGCGACTTGTATTTTTGAAGAGCTGCTGACATCTCTGCTGAATGATGCACTGGGGTTGGCTGAATGACCTATAACTCCAAACGCTCGGCGGCAAGTGTCCAAAAACTTTGCTCAAGTCCGGTGGAGGGGTCGATGATCTTTTGATTGGCAAGATCAACAATGAGCCGAAATTTCAGAAGGAAATCAAGGCCTATTATATTATGTGAGACCTTGGCAATGATGAAGTTGTGGGAAAATTCACGTCGTAGACCTATGTTGAGTGTGCGGTACTGGCAGCCATAAGTAGGTATGGGCTCGCCTGTAGCTGTTGCGAGAAGAACGCCTAGCGACATCTCGGCCATTGAATCACCCTTGAGAACTGAGACTGCTGCACCTGTGTCTACGATGAATTCTTCGCCGTTTCTGAAATCAAGAAGGTGCAGAAGTTCGTTGGGCTGTTTGGCCGGGTCATGCAAACAAGTAGGCTGGTGATTGCGACCGGCGTTGTCTGTTTGGCTCTCTATGTGAAAAATTAGGCGTGGACGAAAAGAGTCGACAGGGATGTCGGATTGTAATTGGTTTTTTCGTGTCGCACCGTTGCTGCCGTTGATGCACAGAAAGTACGGTCTTCTACCTCCTACGCCAGACGTTTCCCGATCCTGATGCACCCTTGCGCCTGTGTTCTATTGTCCTTTTCGTCAACTGTGGAAATTGACATTCATTTGGAGCTCCGAAACATTGACACAGGATCTGAAGTAAGCTTAGTTAGGTCGGATGTGGTGAAAGCAGATTGCTCCACATTTATTTAACAGCTATGGGCCGCCAATGGTAATCCGATAGAAGTTAGGGGGATGGAAAAACTCTTGGTAACCTTAGGACAGACATCTTTCTTACCGTGAGACTTTCTAGTAGCCAATGTCAAGGACCATATCATTGGGATGGATTTCTTGACTCACTTCAAACTGACCTTAAATCTCAAAACTAGGACTATCGCTGAAGGCTTAGGGGTGTTCAAAATAACTGAGTATAACACTTCGAAAATTAGAACAATCCTTTTACCCCGTCCCACAGACGCAAATGACTTTGCCGATATCATCGAGAAATACCTTGCAGTGTTTCAAACTTTTAGTGCCAAGAGAAACTGATTGAAATCAGGATTAGAACATCAAATAGAATTGTTGACTCCATTACCATGTTCACCAAAGGCTAAACCGTTGGTACAACTCAAGCAACATGTTGCTGTGTCTGAATTTCACCAATTGCGCAAAGAGATCATTTTCAGGTCAAATTCCAATTTGGCCTCCCCAATAGCGGTACTTCTCAAACCTGAACCGTGACAATAGAGGGTTTGTGAAAACTATCGTCTGTAAAACTCAGTGACGAGGGATGAATCATATTCTCTCTCTAACCAGAGTACTCCGAGACATAATGAGATATTAG